>VOQZ01001396.1:0-44837 GCA_008079305.1 Phytophthora palmivora | reverse complement strand
CCTACATTTCTCTCGCTTGAGCCGCGCGTGATGACTGCTCACTTGGGAGCTTCAGCATATCGGTGACCATTTCTCGACGGATGCCACTACTTCGCATCGAGATCCCAGCGCCGACACACCACCAACTGCATTCCAACAATTCAGAAGTAACATTAGCACGACCACCAGCATAGTAGACTTCAATTCAAGAGACTCACCTAATACACCGGCGATACCCACTCCCCTCCGTAGCGCAGCCATCTTCCACACACCAGCCATTACCGACACACCGACCAATCCACCAACAGCAGCGCGTTGTTTTCCTTTCTGCTGGTACTTCATGAACACATCTCTCTCCGCCGGTGTGAAATCCATCCTGCTCAGTCACAATAAAACCCGTCAGAACCTACATGGTGAGAAACTGGAAGTCGAAGCGAGACGCACATCCAACCACGACCAAAGCCTCGTGGGGTGTCGAAACGAGTGTCGAAACGGGTGTCGAAGCGATCGAAAGTGGGCAAGTCACCATTCTTGGAGAACATCTCGGAACGCAGTGTGTACATGACTTCGTACTGTTCGGAGGTCATCATCGTGTTGTAGTAGATAGTGCTGTATTGAGTCGGCGAAGCTTGTGCTTTTCAGTTGGTGAATTCAATTGTGAGTGAGTACGAAGCAATATAGCACTCGATTTGGAGTGCGGTAAGATGTTGCAGCACGAATGCTTGTCACATCCGGCGTAAACCATCGTGATAACTCCGATTCCAGCTGGTCGTAGGTCTGGTGAACGAGTAACTATAGTCATCGAGTAACTAGCCATCGAGCTCTTAGCATTCTGAGCAGCAGTAATCAAACTTGCAGAAATATATTTAAAAGACGAAACCCTGACCATCAACTCGAAAATGCCCGTTTCAGTACCTCAGTCACTGACAAAATGAGAAGATCGTTGTCATTTCGGACATGAGCTACATTCGATTAGGGGGAGGATAGAGTTGATTTGCGTGATCATATTACTAGATCACTAGGTCAGTACTTTACCGTCTCAAACTGACAAGTTCGAGGCTGGCAACGATTGAATCTATCGATGACCGGATGTCATCAAGTCGAGATGACTCCGAAATACGACTACCGTAAGTACATGCCGCAATGTGGCATCAATGTTGGCATCAATGTTGGCATCAAACAAAATACTGGAAGTTTCTAGCACCATGGTGGCGGTAACAAAATGACGATTGCATTGACTTGAAACAAGCGAATGAACTCGCAATGCCAAGTCGAAAACCCAAGACAAACACAATATACAAACTACAACGACGATCGATTGATCTAATATGCATGCATTTTATGATTAAATGGAGCGGATACGGTGGGGTGAACTCTCTCTTGTCACCCCAGTGGTTCATGATCAATCTACTTGCCGAATCCCGACTCCTTCAACAATTCCTGTGCGAACGAGTTGTGCGCCAGCTTCGTTTCAAGACTGTCAATACATGCACCACAAACATGGTCACTCAAACAATCCGTAACAGCAAACCAACTCACCACCTACATTTCTCTCGCTTGAGCCGCGCGTGATGACTGCTCACTTGGGAGCTTCAGCATATCGGTGACCATTTCTCGACGGATGCCACTACTTCGCATCGAGATCCCAGCGCCGACCACACCACCAACTGCATTCCAACAATTCAGAAGTAACATTAGCACGACCACCAGCATAGTAGACTTCAAATTCAAGAGACTCACCTAATACACCGGCGATACCCACTCCCCTCCGTAGCGCAGCCATCTTCCACACACCAGCCATTACCGACACACCGACCAATCCACCAACAGCAGCGCGTTGTTTTCCTTTCTGCTGGTACTTCATGAACACATCTCTCTCCGCCGGTGTGAAATCCATCCTGCTCAGTCACAATAAAACCCGTCAGAACCTACATGGTGAGAAACTGGAAGTCGAAGCGAGACGCACATCCAACCACGACCAAAGCCTCGTGAGGTGTCAAACGATTGTCGAAACGGGTGTCGAAGCGATCGAAAGTGGGCAAGTCACCATTCTTGGAGAACATCTCGGAACGCAGTGTGTACATGACTTCGTACTGTTCGGAGGTCATCATCGTGTTGTAGTAGATAGTGCTGTATTGAGTCGGTGAAGCTTGTGCTTTTCAGTTGGTGAATTCAATTGTGAGTGAACACGAAGCAATATAGCACTCGATTTGGAATGCGGTAAGATGTTGCAGCACGAATGCTTGTCACTTCCGGCGTAAACCATCGTGATAACTCCGATTCCAGCTGGTCGTAGGTCTGGTGAACGAGTAACTATAGTCATCGAGTAACTAGCCATCGAGCTCTTAGCATTCTGAGCAGCAGTAATCAAACTTGCAGAAATATATTTAAAAGACGAAACCCTGACCATCAACTCGAAAATGCCCGTTTCAGTACCTCAGTCACTGACAAAATGAGAAGATCGTTGTCATTTCGGACATGAGCTACATTCGATTAGGGGGAGGATAGAGTTGATTTGCGTGATCATATTACTAGATCACTAGGTCAGTACTTTACCGTCTCAAACTGACAAGTTCGAGGCTGGCAACGATTGAATCTATCGATGACCGGATGTCATCAAGTCGAGATGATTCCGAAATACGACTACCGTAAGTGCATGCCGCAATGGTGGCATCAATGTTGGCATCAATGTTGGCATCAAACAAATACTGGAAGTTTCTAGCACCATGGTGGCGGTAACAAAATGACGATTGCATTGACTTGACACAAGCGAATGAACTCGCAATGTCAAGTCGAAAATCCAAGACAAACACGATATACAAACAACAGCGACGATCGGTTGATCTAATATGCATGCATTTTATGATTAAATGGAGCGGATACGGTGGGTGAACTCTCTCTTGTCACCCCAGTGGTTCATGATCAATCTACTTGCCGAATCCCGACTCCTTCAACAATTCCTGTGCGAACGAGTTGTGCGCCAGCTTCGTTTCAAGACTGTCAATACATGCACCACAAACATGGTCACTCAAACAATCCGTAACAGCAAACCAACTCACCACCTACATTTCTCTCGCTTGAGCCGCGCGTGATGACTGCTCACTTGGGAGCTTCAGCATATCGGTGACCATTTCTCGACGGATGCCACTACTTCGCATCGAGATCCCAGCGCCGACCACACCACCAACTGCATTCCAACAATTCAGAAGTAACATTAGCACGACCACCAGCATAGTAGACTTCAAATTCAAGAGACTCACCTAATACACCGGCGATACCCACTCCCCTCCGTAGCGCAGCCATCTTCCACACACCAGCCATTACCGACACACCGACCAATCCACCAACAGCAGCGCGTTGTTTTCCTTTCTGCTGGTACTTCATGAACACATCTCTCTCCGCCGGTGTGAAATCCATCCTGCTCAGTCACAATAAAACCCGTCAGAACCTACATGGTGAGAAACTAGAAGTCGAAGCGAGACGCACATCCAACCACGACCAAAGCCTCGTGGGGTGTCGAAACGAGTGTCGAAACGAGTGTCGAAACGGGTGTCGAAGCGATCGAAAGTGGGCAAGTCACCATTCTTGGAGAACATCTCGGAACGCAGTGTGTACATGACTTCGTACTGTTCGGAGGTCATCATCGTGTTGTAGTAGATAGTGCTGTATTGAGTCGGTGAAGCTTGTGCTTTTCAGTTGGTGAATTCAATTGTGAGTGAGTACGAAGCAATATAGCACTCGATTTGGAGTGCGGTAAGATGTTGCAGCACGAATGCTTGTCATTTCCGGCGTAAACCATCGTGATAACTCCGATTCCAGCTGGTCGTAGGTCTGGTGAACGAGTAACTATAGTCATCGAGTAACTAGCCATCGAGCTCTTAGCATTCTGAGCAGCGGTAATCAAACTTGCAGAAATATATTTAAAAGACGAAACCCTGACCATCAACTCGAAAATGCCCGTTTCAGTACCTCAGTCACTGACAAAATGAGAAGATCGTTGTCATTTCGGACATGAGCTACATTCGATTAGGGGGAGGATAGAGTTGATTTGCGTGATCATATTACTAGATCACTAGGTCAGTACTTTACCGTCTCAAACTGACAAATTCGAGGCTGGCAACGATTGAATCTATCGATGCCGGATGTCATCAAGTCGAGATGACTCCGAAATACGACTACCGTAAGTACATGCCGCAATGTTGGCATCAATGTTGGCATCAATGTTGGCATCAAACAAAATACTGGAAGTTCTAGCACCATGGTGGCGGTAACAAAATGACGATTGCATTGACTTGAAACAAGCGAATGAACTCGCAATGTCAAGTCGAAAACCCAAGACAAAGACGATATACAAACAACAGCGACGATCGGTTGATCTAATATGCATGCATTTTATGATTAAATGGAGCGGATACGGTGGGTGAACTCTCTCTTGTCACCCCAGTGGTTCATGATCAATCTACTTGCCGAATCCCGACTCCTTCAACAATTCCTGTGCGAACGAGTTGTGCGCCAGCTTCGTTTCAAGACTGTCAATACATGCACCACAAACATGGTCACTCAACAATCCGTAACAGCAAACCAACTCACCACCTACATTTCTCTCGCTTGAGCCGCGCGTGATGACTGCTCACTTGGGAGCTTCAGCATATCGGTGACCATTTCTCGACGGATGCCACTACTTCGCATCGAGATCCCAGCGCCGACCACACCACCAACTGCATTCCAACAATTCAGAAGTAACATTAGCACGACCACCAGCATAGTAGACTTCAAATTCAAGAGACTCACCTAATACACCGGCGATACCCACTCCCCTCCGTAGCGCAGCCATCTTCCACACACCAGCCATTACCGACACACCGACCAATCCACCAACAGCAGCGCGTTGTTTTCCTTTCTGCTGGTACTTCATGAACACATCTCTCTCCGCCGGTGTGAAATCCATCCTGCTCAGTCACAATAAAACCCGTCAGAACCTACATGGTGAGAAACTAGAAGTCGAAGCGAGACGCACATCCAACCACGACCAAAGCCTCGTGGGGTGTCGAAACGAGTGTCGAAACGAGTGTCGAAACGGGTGTCGAAGCGATCGAAAGTGGGCAAGTCACCATTCTTGGAGAACATCTCGGAACGCAGTGTGTACATGACTTCGTACTGTTCGGAGGTCATCATCGTGTTGTAGTAGATAGTGCTGTATTGAGTCGGCGAAGCTTGTGCTTTTCAGTTGGTGAATTCAATTGTGAGTGAACACGAAGCAATATAGCACTCGATTTGGAATGCGGTAAGATGTTCAGCACGAATGCTTGTCACATCCGGCGTAAACCATCGTGATAACTCCGATTCCAGCTGGTCGTAGGTCTGGTGAACGAGTAACTATAGTCATCGAGTAACTAGTCATCGAGCTCTTAGTATTCTGAGCAGCGGTAGTCAAACTTGCAGAAATATATTTAAAAGACGAAACCCTGACCATCAACTCGAAAATGCCCGTTTCAGTACCTCAGTCACTGACAAAATGAGAAGATCGTTGTCATTTCGGACATGAGCTACATTCGATTAGGGGGAGGATAGAGTTGATTTGCGTGATCATATTACTAGATCACTAGGTCAGTACTTTACCGTCTCAAACTGACAAGTTCGAGGCTGGCAACGATTGAATCTATCGATGACCGGATGTCATCAAGTCGAGATGACTCCGAAATACGACTACCGTAAGTACATGCCGCAATGTTGGCATCAATGTTGGCATCAATGTTGGCATCAAACAAAATACTGGAAGTTTCTAGCACCATGGTGGCGGTAACAAAATGACGATTGCATTGACTTGAAACAAGCGAATGAACTCGCAATGTCAAGTCGAAAACCCAAGACAAAGACGATATACAAACTACTACGACGATCGGTTGATCTAATGTGCAATAACTTAAATTAAATTATATAATTTCAACATTAATCCATTCCAAATCTAATGTTTTTATCAAAACAATCATTCCTACGGCAAAAAAGTTTTCAACAATATCATATCAAAATGACTGCAATTTCAGAGGAATGACTGTTTTTTCAGCAAATTTAACATTGGAATGACTGTATTTTGTCAATATTGTATTAGAATGACGGTTATGAATGATGGCTGCATTCAATTGACCAAAACAATCATTCTCAAGATCCATTTCGTCTTATTTCAACGCAATATTTTTCATACCAAACATATTTTTTACTTTTAAAGAAAACTTTTCACACGAGCCGTAAAAGCTTTTAACGTGCTAAAATTCTACACGAGACCATCCACCGTAATCTCTCGTTCTTGTCACTGCAACGTTTTCAAAGCTAAGCGGTGAATCTTTTCTTTGATGAGTCTATCCGGTGTAAAATGGTTGACATGCTGGATACAGAATTTGAGTGGCGTCTTCAGCGGGATTAACAGAAATTCCGGAGAACACGTAGGCATATCGGAATGTTTGATTTACGCGATGCGAAGACGATACTCCACCAACTTGTGTTTAATGGGTTTTGTATTGATACGATTTGGGGTCCATCAAAACATTGGAAGTGAAATGTTGGTGAATTGAAAATTGAAGTGAACGTATATGTCGAAATAAGGGTCTGTCTGTCTTCATAATCTCACTTTGCACTGGAATTGTTGTCCTAACAGCTTTACTTGTCTTTGAAGCTTTCCGGTGCTGACTTCTCACCCTTCTTCTCCCCACTGTGAAATTCACATCACAGCAAAATTCAGCTGGATCACTCAATACAGTTCCCATTGATGAAACACAAACCTCAAGAGCTTCGATTTCTTGAGAAGCTTCTGCGCATAGGCATTGTGCGGCAGCTTTGTTTGTAGACTACATGTTGTAGTGCTCGATTAATATCCACGTTTCAGCAAGAAAAGCTAGTAGCGTACATTTCTCTCGCCTCCGCTGCAATTGGTGACTTGTCGTTCGGAAGTTGGAGCATTTTCTTGATCATTTTGAGGCGCATGCGACTAGCGCGGATCGCCATCCAGGCACCGATCAATCCACCCGCTACATGGCGAAATGAATTTTAAGATCATAGGAACGATTAGAACAATATTTTTTACTGCGTACCGATCACTCCTGTGACACCGAAAGCCGCTCCAAGAGCAGCAATTTTCCACACACTGGCCATTGCCAACGCCCCCATCAGTGCACCTAGAGCTCCACGGCGTGCACTTTTCTTTTTGCACTTGAGAAACACCTTTCTTTCATCCGGCGTGACATCATTCCTGGACATCAAACCACAAGATCAAGATCAACACCACAGAATAGTAGCAATTTGTACAACAGAATGTACATCCAGCTTCGATGACAACCGAAGCGTCCAAACCCATTCGTCTTGGACAACTCGGAACGTAGGGTGTAGATGACTTCGTATTGCTCGGAGGACATCATGATGGTGCAATTGGTAGTACTGGTCTTTGAAAATGGTGCTTGGGATCTGGAAAATTGAATTGTGAGAGGAAGATGCAGAACGATCCCGCATGAACGCACAAGCATTCCGATGTTATGCCAACGAATGCATGTTCACTGAAACCACTTTGAAGAGTTTAAAGGCTGGATACTACCATTACCTTAAAATGTAGTGCATGCACCTCGACGGACACTAACAAGTGCTCGAAACAATTGTCACAAAGTAGTTCAAGGCCACATTCCAAGCGAACTGACGGATGGAAATCCACTGCTGGAAAGAAAGAGTGCGACGGACATGAGCTCTTCATCCTGCCGAAGTCGATCCAGTAGAACTTGAATTTGTTCGCGAGCGTCGGAAATGGTCGCAAGCGAGTCGAACCACACAAACAATCGATAGTCGGCACTGCACATAGCCACAAAGAGACCAGTATCACTGCGTTCGTACACCATCCGAGCTGTAGTGGCCTCCTGCAGTGACGAAAGTCGCTTGCCCAAAACTTGGCTCTCTCGAGTTTGAGAATCTGTAGTTGCATTGAACATGAGGTGCTGAAGCTTGGCATATTGGTTCAACAACTCCAAACGCGTGCCAAAATCCTCGTCGTCAAACGGGAACGTCAGATCAGGTTCTGCGCATTCGCCAGTGAGTTCGTTCTTGTAGATAAAATGATGCAGCAGCGGTAGATCTTGATGAGGTTGCCACTCGGAGTGCTTCTTCACGGAAGAATCAATTTCTTCCATTGCTCCGATGTCCTCAAGACGCTGGGCAATGAATTCCTTCTTCGCTTGAAAATATGGGAATTGCTCCGGAGATTGTTGACTGCTTAGCAGCAACAGACACACATCACTCGTCAAGAAGACCACGTATGCATACAGGAATCCTCTACATCAAGCACAACAGAAAATCAGCACACAAACTCTCATCATTCCTACAACCACCCACCGAGCATTGAAATTCGACAGACAGATTGGTGTCCACGTCTCACTCTTTGCCAACGACGGCGCATGGTACACAAAATTGATCAGTAGTAGTAGATCTACAAGCACAAAACATCAGTAACTCGCCTTCGTCTCGTTATCTTCTTACCATCCACGAGCATGCTGAACTGCTTCTTGTTCGGTTGAGCAATAGCCACCACTTGTTCCTTGGCCAACAGCAATCCACAGATCATCGTAGATGTCGACGGGTTTTCCCTCTCGAACTCCAAAGCTCTCGTCACTTCACGTCTTCTCTCAGGATTCAACCGAACAAATGGCACACCACAGTCCTTCAACCTCAACGTCGGGGTCGTCGCCCAGCGCTCCGTCAACGACCTCGTGACCTTTTCAGTTCCACTTAAAAGTTCACGTAGGTCATAACCTGGTTGTCGTCGTAGTACATCAAGTCCTCGATCACTCAGAACAAACAGAATCTGGTTCTGTAACAACATTAGCAAATGTTGGAAACACTCAGTAGCAATGTGGACGTTATTGTCCTCCTGGACACTTCGTTCAATAGCAGCAAATGTGAGGCTATCCGAGCTTCGGAACACACAGCGACAGTCCGCAGCCTCTAATTCCAGCAATTCTTCATGCTGTGTGCACGTTACGAAGGACAAGAGACCTTGAAGCGAGCTCGTGAACGAACTGGTGGACGAGTCGTCCTCTTCAGATGGACGTTTCGTGGTGGACAAGGTGTGACGAAACACAGGTTTGCCCGACGTTGAGCACACAAGGACGTCCAGCTCCATGCCGAGAAAAGGGACGAGGGGATCGTGATCTATCTCAAAGATCGCGACGTGTCATGTGGGACTCGTTCATTCTGTTGCAGTTGGTATCACTTGTTGCCATTGCAATGGGAGGTCCCAGTCTCGAGATCACATTTCCAGCCCAACATTCACATTGGCAAGTCTCGAATGAAGATGGACTGCTTTCGACTCTACCAGTGTACTACCAAACGCGCAACTTTCGGATTCCTGATCATGGATTCCTCTTAGTGACAGGAGATAATATTCCCAGTGATGGTTATCGTTTGACGTCGGAGGTGAACTCCTTGTTTCTCGGTGAGATTGACCCGGGAACGCAGTTTTGGACGTTTGAACTTCGATCGTGGAATGAAAGTTCTGTTGGTGCTGAAGTGACGTTGCATGTCGAGGTCGTGGTGGACATTTCAGATGAGCACTCACCATGGAGACACACTCTACGAGAGGAGGAGAAGAGAAAACGGGTGTTTGTGAACCCCAAGTTTTCATACGATCAACGTGGTTCACATCTCAGTCAAGTTCTTCCGGTATGCTACGCGACGACTACTTCCGGAGCGTTTGATGGTCAAAAGCGCATGTGGTTGCAGATCATGAAAGGGCTTAGTGATGGATATCATGGTGCGTTTCAATTTGAGGTGAAAACTTTTGAGCAAGTTATACCAGAAACCCCAGTGGCTCGAGCACTGAAGAAGGTGAATGTCAGCCTTCATGGACTTCCGTTAGAAGTGAGTTTTATCACGTTTCTGAGAGACTCGAAAGATGAGGTCTAACTTTTGGTGCTTGTAGATTCCTCGAAATGAGCTCTCTGAAGAAGAAGCTACTCCTGACGGAGTGATCAGGGCTCTACTCGCTAGTTTCTATCGTCAATTTCCCTCGGCAGAACATGATTCTCGCCACATATCGGAGCTGGATCAACCTGCACTGCTAAAACTTCGTCCACCATACGCAGCTCGAGTGTGGAAAAATCTTGTTGATTCCTTGCGCTCTCCATGCGCTGACGGAATCATCGTATTTTCCAACTCACGCAGACTTTCGGATGAACTACTTGTTCTTGCAGCTCGGCTGACGGGAACTCACGCGGTGATCATGGAACTCGCCAATCTCCATCCAACCCGTCTCGATGTGGATATGCTCCTGGCACCCTCCCACTTTTCATTGGAACACTACTCGGTAGCGAGAAATGTACGCGCTCGGAGCAGAATTGTGCTTTCGACTGGTGTGGACACTGAGCAATTCGCACCTTCAGCAGTTCCGCTTCCTAAAAGCAACAGCTTTATCATCGGATACGTGGGGCGACTTGCATCCGAAAAATCACTTGGTATTTTGTTGGCAGCTATGAAAATCCTTGCGCCAATCTGTCCTCAGTGCAAGTTGAGAGTAATTGGGGACGGCCCGCAGAAATCTCAACTCAAGACAATTGCCACCGAATGGGATTTGCTTGGGACTACCGTTGAATTTATCGATGGAATCTACAACGATGATTCTGCCCTAATGGATAAATTTCGTGAAATGCACGTGTTTGCAAGCCCAATGTTCACCGAAACATTAGGTCTCGCTGTACTGGAAGCTATGAGCGTGGGGTTACCTGTCGTCGGCTTCATTTCTGCAGGGACGGGGGAATTTCTCGAGGATGGTCTGAATTGTGTTGCTGTCAAGAAACCTACACCGGCAGATTTTGCCAACACTCTCCTTGTGCTTGTTAATGACAGTGACCTGCGGCTTCGTCTCGGCGTGCAAGCCCGACGTACCGTGATAGAGCGATTCTCGACTCGCACAACACTTGAACAATACGCAAAACTATACCAACGAGCAGGACGGGCGGACAATATTGACAGTAAATGCGCATCGTGCACACGAGAATTTTGTGGATTAGACAGCTCGAGTAATTGACTACAAGCGCGTACTACTGCTGCCATTGTTACTGTAAGCTAATGGAAGTTTGGTGGGAGTCTCATCTTTCGCTCGGATCACCTTCTTCACCTTTGTTTTCTGGTTAACCAGTGCCTTGACACTAGTCTTACTGCCGTTCCTAGAACTGTTAATACTGGGGAGTGAAATACCGTCTCCACGAGTACCAGCAGTGCGAATCTTGCTGGTCATGTTACGCTTCGCACTCAGAAATGAATTTTGTAATGTGATCGCAATACCATGCATCTCACCAAGATATGTGGAGGTGATTTCCAGTCCTTTTTTGTAGGACTGCAGACTGAGATCCCAGCATTTGAGGAATTCTTGCTCGACGCCCACGTTGTGGTACGCAATACCCAAGACTGCTACCCGGTCCAATTTGATGTTTGGGTCTACCTTGTCCCCGTTCTTTCCATTGAAACCTTTCGTGTTGGACTTGATTCCTTATCCGCTCGACCCAGTTGCAGCTCCTCGTGCAAGAAAATTAATGCCGATTGTGCGTGGCCAAGAGCACTCTGGTGCTTACCGAGCTGCGAGAGCACGGCACACATATTAAGGTGTGTATCTGCCTTATTGGGTAGGTTATCCAGTCTTGACTCAATCTTCAGTGCTTCAGTCAGATACGTAAGTGCTTTATGTAGATTTCCCTGCCGACGATAGTAGCACGCCAAGTTATTGAGAGTGACAGCTCGCCCTGCAGGATGTCGCTCAGTCAGAATCTCTGCCTTCTTAAGCAGCTCAAGCACCACACGAAACTCTTCTTGCTGCAAGTACGTCATAGCCAAAAGGTTACACATTTCACCTACAGTCCGACAGGAATCCCAAACTTCGTTGCTATCAGCACCGAAAAAGTGCTGTCTCAACACCAGGCCCTTCTCCATACACTCCAGAGCTTCCGTGTACCTCCCTTCTTGTTGCAACTGCGCACACTTATCATCCAGTCTCTGTAGTGCCACCAACTCTCTCTGGTTCTCAATGAAATGCGTCTCCTCCAATTCTTCCAGCTCACTACGTTTGGATGGTGCTGGTGATGCCTTGAACTTCACTTCACGAACTTCACTAACAGAATCCGTCTGTGGAGTTGACAACATTTGATTGTTTTCGTCCATGTCCAAGTTCTCAGTACTTCCGCTATCTCTAACCTCTGATGATTGTTCTCCATTCATCCTCTCTCTGCTTTAAAACTCACAATATATGAATGAATTCCTTTGCACATGAAGAGGTGCAAGTACTTCAATGTAGCCATTTATAGGCATGGCTACATTAATACTGCATCCGCCCGAATAGAAGGTTGTAACGGTCGGAGACCAGTCGAATAGGGTAGCAAATAAGAAATAGAGCAAATGGGTGCAATACCTCCTAATGAGGACAACTACGGTGCCTGAGGAGCAACAGGAACAGGTAAAGAACGATATCAACAGAGATAACAGTGATCAACTTGAACAGGAAGAGCATGTGACAACGATCGTCCCGTTGCGGGTGCAAGTTGACGATGACGAAAAGAGTGACACTCTATTGGAATTCGAGTGTGACTGGGCACCAGGCATCGGTGGCTCTGTCTGGACCAGTGGTGAGCTGCTAGCTGCACACTTGGAACTACAGCGGGATTTCTACAGATCCATCTTCGATGGTGCCCGTGTCGTGGAACTAGGAAGCGGAACAGGTTACGTTGGACTCATGATCGCCGCCTGCTTTAAACCGGCACATGTGTACCTCACAGACCTACAGACACATGTCCACGGTTTGCAACGTAATGTCGAGCGTAATGCTGGAGCTATTCGTGCTGGCGTGAAAGTACACGTGGCAGAATTGAGTTGGGGCTCGTCAGAGCAGGAGACAGGTCTACTTGAGACGATTGCGACGAACGACGAGAACCTTGAAGCCGCAAAGGTGGATGTTATCTTGGGCACTGATGTGGCGTATCTACGGGAACTGTACGACCCTTTGTTGCACACGATGAATCGCCTGGCGACGTCACGCACGTTGATTTTGCTGGGCTTGAACCGCGCCGATACGCAGTTAACTTTCTTTCAACAGCTCGAACGAGACGGTTTTGAATACTACAAGATCCCAGATTTCAAGCTCCCGCAGGAATACTGGGGTCGTGACTTTGGGCTTTTCGAGATCCGTCGCCAACGTGACTAAGACGATCACGAACCCAGGTGGGTAGTGCACTACACTCACGCGTTGCACAGCTTTCACTCGAAATCCAGCGCGACAAAACACAAACGTGTTGGAGTGAAATTGTGGTAGTGCAACACCTAGTACCTTATAGATACTGTACCAAAGCAACCGATGCAGATTCTACTAACGTAATAAACAGCATAGAAACCAACGTGGCATTTGCCTATGAACATGACGTGGCGATCTCAAGTGCTTGACGAATGTAGCCATCTTGCTGACAGCGACGCGACTACAACTGCCTCAACCTTCACTTTTTCTCATCAAGATCGGATTCCTGAGGCTGTGAACAGCTTCAAGCCTTGCAACACATTGGGCACTGCTTGTCATGGCTTCGTGCATAACAACATGGACAACGTACGTGTTGAGGTTGCAATCTGCACGGGAAGATTGAGTTTGGCGTGAACGTCCAAAATGTGCGGAGCCCTGCGGCTGCGCTTTCAGAGGTGATCGGATCGGGCTCACGCTACAACACGACGGCACGGGACACCCCGTCTCTAATCAACCTCTTTACATAGTGTCCTCCTCCGTGACATCCGTCCCACTGGATCCTTGCGCGCATGTTCCGCGCATCCCTCAGTTCGGGTCTTCCCTCGCTCGGCTGCCCTCTTCAGTGCAATTGCAGCAGGCAGAGACTGCTCATGGTCCGTCGTGGCCAGCTTCTCGACACTATCGCCCTGTAATACTAGCTCGCATTCTCCCAAATATTGACTTGGCGATTATGGATTTTCTTTGGCGCTCCTTAAAACCGTCGTTGAATACGCCAGTTAGGTATCTTTTCAAACACTTCCGACTGGTCAAAAAGCAACGTCCTGCTCATCGATTGGTCAAAAACACAATGTTCCGGCTACACAAAAACGGCTTGATGCCTCAGCGCTCAGAAGGAATCGTGCCACATCGGCAATAGGTCGATTAGGGCAAGGCGAAGTACAGGTTGAAGCCATGAGTAGTGTGCCCACGAGCGCCCCCAGTTCGTGGCACAAGCGCGTAGGGCGCCAGAAACAACAGGCCAACAGTAAACTTGGATCGTGGTTCGTCAGCAAGTTCGCGAGCAAGAATAAACTGCTTCGTGAACACGACGAGGAGACGGCACAGACGCTACGACGTCGACCGGTGGGCACGTTAAGTGCCGTAACCAACCAGCAACAAGCTAATGCAGCTCGCCGTGAAGAACTCGGACGTCCCAAGCCCATGCGACAGAAGAGTTTCCTCCGGCAACAATTGCAAGAGATGAAGCGCCAATCGGCCGAAACGCTCCAGTTAGCGCAGAAGAGAATGGATGGAGAAATAGTAGAAGAAGAAGATAGTGAAAGAAAATCATCTTCTTCTGATGATGAAGAAGGTCTTCATGTGGTCGACGACCCCGAAGATGCCTTGCGGGGGAGTCTTAGTAGCAACCCCGCAAGGTCTCGGAGCTCGTCGACCATATCCAGCACTTTGTCGCGTCGTCGTAGTGCGGCGGAGGAACAACAAGAAAGAGAAGATGAAATTTTGGCTCATGAGACTCAGAGAGATGAGTACTCAGAGGAAGTGAATCGACGCATGAGTCAAGCGACTCAACTTTATGCTGAAGCTATTAGTGCACTGGACTATGCTTTACATCCGGAACGTCAACCGGAAGTCGAGCCATCTCCAAAGCCACTATTACTTGGTGTGAAGAAAGGAAGTGCGAATATGCCCAAGAGTGAGTGGATTTGAGCAGAAACCTAAAGATTTTGGGAAATGATGACGCCAGACTGGCGGAGGAAGGCAGTTTGAACGTCAGTGACAAAGTGAGTTGTGAAACGTGGATGGCGGCGGTGTATATCAAGATTTCTTCGCCAAGAGGAGGACGTAGCAGTAGTTTGGTATAAAGGCGACGGTGATATTTTATTTTTTGGAAGATGGACAAGTACTTAGGAAGAGCACTAACTACAGTAGTAAGAGAGTATGAACGGTGAATAGCAAGCAATAAAGCTACGTGTTTGAAAGTTGTCCTAGGAAGATCGAGAGAATGCAACAAAATGAGGATCTTCAAGCGGGTGGTACGCAACACGGACGTATCCGTCAAATGCCAACTTGTCCGTCTTCATCTCGGCAAACGCTTGGCGTTGGATTTTCACATCAAATGGTAAATAGCTGCAATACGCAACACCAGAAGAAACTCTTTTTCTTAGTATTTCTCCAACACGCATAAAAAATAGAACAACGTACACAAGTTCCAGTGACGGAGTTGTATCGAACGCGTGTTCGTTGACAACACGAACGGGATTCAAGTCAAGACGTCTAGCAGCACTCGTGAGTCAGCGAATTATGTCGACAGATGACCTTCTTATTGCAACCCACATCACTTTAAGTTGCGTCAGAGGGGCTGTCTGTTTGGTGAACACGCCTTCGCTGTCGTTCACATAGCCAAGAAACATTTCAGGCACCACTTGTGTGAACTGATTCCCCGAGAAATCCCTGCTAGATCAGTTCAGCCCAACGCAATACATGAGATGTGGCAGCACTGCAACCATGATGTTTAATTTCGTACAAGTACGTGGTGGTTACGGGGATGTTGATCGGCACTTCCTACGGAGAAACCAAGGGGGTGAGTAGCTAGCATATTGGTCTCACACTGAGCGGCCAAAACTCACCTTGAGGCCACGAAAGTCGCAATAAACGGACACACGAGTGTGACCGATGCAGTGGCATTCCGACGGACACGCCTCAAGTCGCTCAAGCAGAGCGAGTACAGACAAAACCACCGCAAGGTGCTCACACCACACCATCGCAGAGTCACGGCCAGGCACTTTCAAAGATCGTATTTCAAGCGTCGCCGTGAATGACACGAATGTCGTTACGATAGACGTGTGCATTCATTGCAAGTGATGGCATCGCCAAGGATTTTTTGAATTTTGCGTGCGCCGACCAAACGCACGTGATGTTACGTTCAAGAGCCCCGTTTACTTGAGGGTAAACTTTAGACCATCGCACTCGGCTACTAACGCTTCACGCAAGGCAACGAGGCTCGTCTAGCGACTGACGCGGTCTCCGGCTTTTACTTTGCTGCTCCTCTTGCGAAAAATGGTGAGCATCCAGCCCTGCGGGGCTCAAGTGCTGAGACCTCCGCTTCAAGAGCTTTGAGGCCGGTAACCGGTGGCCGCTTCACGTCGTGGTAACGCTCCTACTCGCTGTCTCATGGTGCTTTGCATTTTGCTTGCTGATGTGCCACGAAAGCGGTGAATCGAGCGTTTTGAGCAAGTAGTGGATGCCTGGAGCGAGAATGGCAGCAGTGGTCGTCTCGCCAAGCTAGTCCTCTCGCGTTTGCAACGCTTGAAGTTTCTGCTCGAGCAGAGCGGACCGGAGACCATCACCGCGTACGACGTGCTGTATTCCGAGAAATTCTCCGCCGCGTAACGCGCGTCTTTTTACTTGGCACTCGGCGCTTCCTAGGGGGATCCGACGCTTCTCAGTTTGGCTTGGCCGATACGTACTTACATTGCAGAGCTCAGCACGCTGACTGGTACCATTCGGCCTTTTACCAGGCACCGCGCAAGTCTTCGACGGAGCTGTACACTGAGCCAATGCAAACCCCGACCTCCGTCGAGACTGGCGTCGTGCACCCAGTCACGTACCGCTGGACCAGCGGTTGCAAAACTACCAGTCGAGCCCATCGTAACCTCAGCGTGACGTGTCCACAGGACGACGACCCGCGGTGTCGTCGGAAATCCTGGAACGGAGCTGCTGCTCGCGGTGGCGACTACGACGATGACTGTGATATTCCTCGGCGACCACGCACAACGCGTGCGGCTTCGTCCGTGACGTCCCCAACACGCGTGCGCTTCATCTACGAAGATGAAGACGCCAAAGCGCGCGTGTGCGGGAACGTGCAGCGACTGCTCAACGTCGTCCAGCAGGACCCGGAAGCAGTGTCAACCAACGCGCAAGTGGCGCGTAAAGTGCTCAAATACCGCCGAGTCATGGGAAGACTAGACGACGTGAACGTGGAGGACCCCGACTTCGACGCGTCCGCGTTCTTTGGTATCGAGTGGTGCCGCATTGGTGCCCCCTCAAGTTGAAGTTGTTCCATCCGTTCATGTTGAAGTGCATCTCTGTCTATTCACAACGACCTCGAGAACTAGTGAGACTTTGGTCACAACAGCGAGGTGCCGTTGACGCTCGATCCATACTGCGTACAGGCCGAATATATGTATGTGATTTTCGACTAGTGTTTCCTTCCGGTGCTGCTCACACCAGCTCGCGTAGCTGGTGAAGCGCACCGACAAAGTCTAAGCCCTAGCCAGCACTGCTCTACCATTGGCACTCCAGTGCACTTTGATGGCCTTCCGCGTTTCGTCATCGCTCTCGGACATATTATCGCGGGCAACGTCAGCTACCCGTTTTCGCCTACGTCTCCATCTTGACGTCAATTTCAGTCTCTCGTGGACGTACCTAGGTACAGACGTGAGCCGTAATCCATTCTTTTTTCGCGAGCTGGACGGAGCGAGTTACTCACACGCTACCGTGCCTGCTTGTATTGTTGCCGCGTGCAGGTGTACATGTAGAAAACAGCGGGGAACGCTTCAATGGACTGGTTGAAGTGCCCGCGCGATTCCAAGCAGGGTCGCCCCATTGCGTGAACGTGTCGCACTGCACTCACGGGACTCGATTACAACCGTTATGGACGAAGTGTACGCATGTGCCTATGAAGCGCAACCATTGTGGTGCTGGATTTGCACCGCTACATCGTGTCCCCGCCCTCCTCAGCCAGCATTAAACAGGCTATAGGTGTGACTCTGTGCCGTTCCAACTTGAACTCATTGATCTCCCCTGCTTACCAAGCTGCAAAACAACGTGGACAAGTTGCTCCTCGGCTGTTCGCGTACACATTACTCACTCTAGTGTCGCTCAAACAGGAAGAAGACATCCGCGCCACGTCAAAGGCTAGCCGGGGATTGTACATTGCCAACTCTATAAAAATATCCCTGCGATTGGACTGCCACACTTCAACCTACACTGCCACGCTAAAAAGGACTATGCAGAAGACAACTGGGCGCGAAATTACAGCATTTTGAAGCAGTAGAGACGCGACGACGAGATACAACTTCAGAGTGTACTTGTATTCGAAAAGCTTGTTGTCAACATTATCTTATCAAAAGAGAAAGTATTAGTTTGCAACTTTGTTGCGATGATGATAGAAGTCATGGGATCGCTGCCATTGTACCGACCATTCTTGTCGAGTGTGCAATCGACTGGCCAGTTTCTGCTGCGGACCTGCAGCGTGATGCCATTTTCACACGAATCTCCGCCCCCTCTGGACGCAAAGCACCAAGTTACATCCTGTAACCCCGAGCATGTCAAAGCACTCAACGCGACAATTGTTGTGAGGGCAAAACGGTTTTAACGACACTTTGAAGCGCTTCCGTTGTCACTCCATGATGTTCGAAACTTGTGTAGGTGTAAGTGAGTCTGAAATGAGCTTCGACACCGAGATTGTCGTCGAGCGTCGAGACTTTCATCACCAAATGAGCATCAGTCGTTTCCTTCTCTCTCACCATCAACGTAGCGAGCACCGATCAAAGAAAAGACTTGTAGAAGGCGTCGTCGTGGGGTGGACCTCAAACTTGAGCGCGCGTCGTCCCTTCCTTCCTCATTTGCAGTTGCGAGCTGTCCGACGAAGCTCGAGCTGAAAGGTTGAAAGCACAAGTACCGCCTGCCATCCCTCTGCTCTCTCCACTGCAATTTGCATTCCCTCTTTTGAGCCGAGTTAGTGGCCAAAGAGTGAGCTTCGCGATCGCTCAACGAGCTTCATTCAAGGGAACCGAAGCTCATTTTTCGCGTTCAGCGGACTTCGACAAGCAACTCAAGGTGGGACCATCGGGAAACGATCACGAGCACGCCGACAACAAGTGGACACACGCACATCAACACGTCCGCAACCGGTCCCACTAGCGAGAGAAGGAGTACAGTGCCAACTTCTTCTTGACATAGCTCATTCCGACATCTATCCCGACTGAGCTTGATCAACTGTGTGATCAACAGACCTAATCAAAGCTACTCCGGTTCACAGACTCGTGAATGCCAACGTGGCCACCATCTACACGGACACCGGAATTCAGCTCCAGATAGCATGGATCTCACGAAAGAAGAAACCCGTCGACGACGGCGTCGAAGGTCCAATGATTCGGTGCACTTGGTCCCTGGTTCCCCCTTGGAGAACACAGGAGCCCGTACTTATAGTGATACCATCGACCGTGGATCATCTGCTGTCTTAACTCCATCCGAAGACGCCCCACTAGCTCAGGTACCGGTCGAGCAAGGTCTCCACTTGAACTCAGACATGCGTCGACATACCGGCAAACGCCGGGCCTCAGGTGAGATGATCCAGTACGAAGAAGAGTCCAAAATGATGCAACCAGCCACCGCTCAAACCCAAGGAGACGAGATTCGTCGTCCAGATATTCCAGAGCGGGCGGTGGTTTCGCCCGCCGTACGCTCCACCACAGCAGAGCCGTCACCGGAGAAAAGTGCACAAGGAAGCACACCACCAGCCCTGCCATTGCGGGTGTCAACTCGACGAACCACAACGACGACGAGATGGTCTCCATCGATGACTGGCAGCCGAGAACACGCCTCAAGATCGGGATCAAGAACTCTCCATCGCTCACCACCAGCTCGTCCGATCTCGAACGCTACACGAAACATCACGTTCGACATGCTGCAGCCTCATTTTGAGCGGCCATTGCAGCATGCAGCAGACAACTTTGGTGTCTGTACTACATTACTCAAGAAGATTTGTCGGCGGAACGGTATCAGCAATTGGCCATATCGAAAGATCTGTGGTCTCCGCAAGAGCATCGCATCCATGGCAAAGCAAGTCAACTATTTCGATGGTGAACAGAAGCGTGCGTACGCAGATCAATTGGAAAAACTTGAACAAGAGCTACAGGCGTATCTACGAACGGGGAATGAGCCGACAGAAGAGTTCTTACAAACGTTTCATGCAGAGGCTGCCGAAAAACTAAAGAAGCAGAGTGATGGCCACACAGCTAAACTAGGCAATGAGAACGAAGAAAAGGAAGCACAGGTAGTTCCCACGTGGACGACTAGGCCAAGCATTGCACCGCCTCGTGCTCAGATGAATCATTCTCCTCACGAATTGCAGAACCGCTTGGCCGCTGGAACGGGTTCGAACGCATGGCGGGCAAGAGCGTCGGCCTTCCCAACAATTGCTACCCATCACCGAGCACTGCCGTCCATTTCATCCATTTTACAGCATCAGAGCTACTCGAGTCCGAGTCGAGCTGCTTCCACGCAGAACTTAGCACAGTACGAAGCACGGCAGCAGCAACAACCTCACTGGCGATACTTTCCTCCCTCCAACGATGACGCAGTGTGATTCAGCAACAGATTATTTATCATCGCGTGGGAACGAACGAATAGAGCTGAGTTTTAACTTGCGTTGTCATTTTAACTAGTTGAAGATGACGTGAGCCAGGCATTACGAGGAGGACGCAATGCAGGCAACCTGCCTGACTCACTTAAGTGACGTGATAGGTGTTAACTACAAATAAGCTTCAGGAACGTCATAGTGACATAGCGACCGCCTAGTGCATTTTCAATTTCTCTGCATCATTGTACAGAAGAATTACAATAAACTTGGTAGTGTTTACTACCACACAGGAGTGCAGTGGAGGAATGGAAATCGTTCTGGTGTTCCTCTTGCTACACATAATCCCTGGCAAAGTTCTGAAAGTACTTCTGTACCAAACAGCATTGTGTTATGCTGCAGAGTTGGTTCTGATGCCTCTGTATTGAAGTTGATTCGGTTCAATCCTGTTGGCTAGGGACTCATCTAATCAACGACGCAGCCAGCCAGGCAAGCAAACTCTCATTCTAAACCATTCACTTGAGTACTAAGGTACATGCATACAGTTTTGCAGAATCTGTTGGACGACTTGATCCGTTTGTCTAGCGCATCTTTCGATGCCGTCACTTCGAACCGTACAGATAGCAGAATGCATCAACAAGGTGGATTCCACACTCGCAGTTTCCAGAGCAACACGTACAGTTCAAAGTCAGTAAGCGCTTCTCCGCTTTTCCCTGATCATACACAGCGGACGCATCGGATGCTGCTCGGCATCTCGAGATCCGTAGTTCAAATTCCGTACACATGTATCTCGACGTGTGCTTCATTCAACCTCGTCTGTCTGCGAGCATTCCTCCGTACATGTATATACAGTAGCGCTGTCTCGACACTTGCCAATGTACACGCTTGAACCTCCAAGTTGAGGTGTATTTCCACGTAACCTGCGTGAATCTTTCGCTTCATGAAAGCCATGCAGCCCTTCGCGCTTTCTATTGCGCAGAGGCGCAACAACTTGAGCAGATCACGAGCAACTGGTTCTTTCGTCAAAGCAACGTGGCATCCAGTGCTCTCTAGCATCCGTTCCGCCGTTGGTGCTGATTATATGGAACCCTGCTGGCTAGGTCATGACTGATCAGCTTTGAGTCTTTGCAAGGAGATTCAACGCACACGCCTTGGAACTTCAGACTAAAGGTGCATGTTTCAGCTACCGATCGATTCGCAATACCGACGCGGCCATGCCAACTTGCCATTGCCAAAGCCGAGACGAGTACATAGGACTACAGTACTTGCCTGTCTGCGAGTAAGGAATCCTTGGATCCACGAAGAGGGCAAAAACCCGGTTGGGTTGCAACTCCTGGACAAAGCACGGTGCTGCAGGCGCCAAGCGCGACATGACGGCCATCATGTATGGGTGGAATATCCTCGCGGACTCTCAATTCGTCACCTGGTGAGCTCGGTGGCGTGTACAAGTACCAAAATGGTGGTCATCGCCTAGCACAAATTTCGCTATGGTCACCGTTCATCGGCTAATGGCGACCGAAGTGTAAGGATGCAATGATTTTGAATGGTTGAATCCATCGCGTCCACCGCCACGCACTCATCGAAGACCTCGTCGTGGTCCCTGTGGTACGCAAGAGCGGTCTGCTTCATCTTGGCACGTAAAAAGAAGCAGCGTCCAACTTGCCAAGGTATCGGACAGAATTCACTTCACATTCTGCCATCTACAGGTCGAACCCGTCGACCGACGAATTCGAATACGAGCACCATCCACGGGTTAATTCTCGAACTAGGCATCCATTGAAGCCTACGGGAATTACATTCGGACATCAATTCGTCTCGAAATCTGTGACTTTCGGGTGTCGATCTCTTATCGTAGAGCTCCATCCACGGCGACAGAAAACGGAGGACTTCAATCCCCTTGTCCTCTCCTGGACAGACGCAACGACCGGACTCAACGCAAGTCTCCGCTTCAAATCCAGCCTCAACACCATTCATCTACGCCAGCAACACGCAGCCATCTGACTGCAGTCGGTTTGTCGTAACTCACCTCTCGTTTTACGCACTCGGCAACAAGTAACCTGATCTCAAACCAATGGAGGCTTTTGCGCTTCCCGAAGCCACCGTTATCACCCCAATGGGTGAATCGGTCATCGGCTCAACTGCTTTACCTCCGTTGGTGCACAAGCGCCAGCTTTCGAGCACCACCGGATTCCCAACCAAGCGACGCAAACTCTCGGAGCCCGTCTCACCTTTGTCGGTCGGGTCACCGAAGTCGAGTTCGCGTCCCAACATGACGGCTTCAAGCAGCATCACATTGGACATGTTGCGTCCGCATTTCGAAGAACCGCTGGCCAAAGTAGCTGCAAGCTTTGGAATCTGTGTAACGTTGCTCAAGAAAATCTGCCGACGACATGGCATTGCTCGGTGGCCACACCGTCAGATCACCGGGTTGCGTAAAAGCATTGCGTCAATGGAACATGCTATCGGATACTTTGACGGTGCTCGACGTGAGTCGTACGCCGAACAATTGCTCAAGCAGAAGAATAAATTGGCTGCATTGTTGGAAGACCCGACCACGAACAATCCATTGCTAGCAGCCGAAGATGATCGACGTGTTGAATTGGTTACAAGACAAGTCAAAGTCCCGCTGGTTCAGAGTGAGGTGGCACCTGCAATGATGACCCGTGCGTCGTCGCCCACGGGTCCGTTGTTGGTAGAGTCACCGTACTATGTGCCATCCTCAGTAGCGATGCCTCAGACGACGCCAATGTGGTATCCGACGGCATGTTATGCTGAGCCCAACTCGACACAGACGTATCACCAGCTCTGTCCTCCGCCAAAGCTCGAGCAGACATATCCAGAGGTTTACCCTACGAACTACTTTGTACCGACTGGAATTTCGTCACCAACCATCTACCTGCCTCCGCTACGACAAGAGTCACGAGGAGTGTTACCACCCATTTCATCACTAGTGCTCGGCAACAACATCAACTCGGCATCGGGTTGGTGACTGAAGACTAGAAAACATGTAGATAGCTCGACTAATTATTGAAACAATGACACTTGCACTCCAATATGATGGTGGTGAACCGCTGGTACATGGTTAGACGTACGATCGACTGGTGCAGCGCCTTGAACATCGTCGTGAAATTTCGGGATCTCCCCAATCCTTTCATGCAATCGAACCGATTCGGTTCTGAAGGAAAGTTGGTTGGATAGCCGATATACCCAGGAACCCAAGCGCGCCGAAACTTTTCCCGGATGCAAGGTGATCGGTTCCTGAGGAACCGATCACCTTGCATCAATTTATGACGACCAGGAACTTCCTGGTCGTCATAAATTCAGTTTCCACAATGCTAGATAAAATGATAAACAAGCATTTATTTGGCTACTCACAACTTCCTATCGATTCTCTGTAGACATCAACGATAACATTCTCCCAAACTGTCATCCTGTCGACAGTATGCTCATATTTCCCGCAACAACCAAGATTGCGGCGATGCAAAACGAAGACTCTGCAACCGAGTCTGTCGAAGGGAAGGACGGACAGAGTTCAATCCTCGAACGAACGTTGTTTGACACAGCATTGGATTTGACAATTCCAGTTCACTAAATCGTATGTTCCTCTCCATGTCGTACACGTTCATCATCACTTTCCTCCTCGGAAGATGAACCATCGTAAATGTCGACGGATGATGCTTCCGACTCGAACGAAAACTTGGGATAGCGACTGTCCTCAGCTAACATTTCGGTGTTGCGTGCCTCAACGTCACGCATTGTGATCGGATCAACAATGTCGTAGTCACTTCTCATGCTACTAGCCGTTGATGCACCGAAGATTTGAGGTTTCCTGCTACTCGGGGGAACAGCATTTGCTGTCTGGAAATTGTAAGCTGTCGGCTGAGCAACTCCGTATTGCATGTTTCCAGGTTTTCGTCGAGTAGCGTACGCTTCTTCGGCGTCCTCGTCAATAGCCGTAGGCATGAGTTGACTCATGGTCATCGGTTGTTGTCCAGAACGGATCGAATCTAGCTCCGATTCTCTCATCGTGGCGGAGGAGGCAGTCACGTCGACGAAATTGCTACTTGTTTGAGTTGGCGGGGGTCCACTGTTGTTCGCGTAGTGGTGACCAGCACCAGCAACTGCACCAGCCGCCATCATCTCGGGTCCTGTGCTCACACTGTAGTCCGAGTAATATTGAGAGTTCTGAGCATACTGCGAGTTGTCACCATAGTTGGAGAAATCGGCCATCGATCTCGGGGACGAACCTGATTGACCGTCGTATGTGCTGCTGGCTTGCGAGTCCGACATCATGGTGATACCATTACCCTTGCCAGATTCATCCTTGTAGCTGTATGTCGAATACAAGTTGCCTCCAGAAGTTCCTGTGCCGAGCGTTCTGTCCGACCAAGCACTATTGTGTGACGACACAGTGCGTTCTTGCGTAGCAGCCATTTTCTTCTTCTTTACCACTCGACGAGCAACGAACGCAAGTACTATCACTACAAGCACGACGGCACCACCAATAAGGGCCAAATTGACAACTGCTGGAGAACCACTAGTAGCGGTGGAGTTGCTTGTCAAAGCTTTTTCAGCACCTTTATCAGATGAAGTAGTGGGTGTTGTCCCGGAAGACTGGGTAGGGTCCGAATCACTCGAAGTCACTGTAGATGGAGGTGATGTTGTCTGCGTGGTTGAGGCAGTATCGTCCGTAGTCGTTTGGCTGTTGGTTGCGTCGGTAGCATCCGTTGTCGGAGTCTCTGGTGCTGGGGTTTCTGCAGGGGTTTCAGCTGGTGTTTCTGCTGGTGTTTCTGCTGGTGCTTCTGTCGGGGTGGCTGTCGTTTTCGCCGGAGTTTTCGTTGTCGGTGTCGGTGTCGTATCACCGTTGCTGCTCTTGCTCGAAGTCGACGTTGATGTCGAACTCGACTTATCACATTCCGCAAAAGTCCCTGAAAATGGGCATTCACCAGACGTATCACGGCTGTAGCAAGAGTAGTCACCACCCGTGAGTGCATACACACACGGGGGACAAGTACCCGAACTAAGGGTGCATTCAGTCGAACCCTCCGATAAACATGTTTTAACACCTGAACAAGTCGCCATTGCTTCTAGTGACCTGTGTGCTCGAAACATTTTGTCCTGAAAATACAGTTCCGGAGGAAGCTGTAAGCTAGCTATTTGATGTCGATCCCGTGGCCCTTGTCGTTCAGCTTTCGTTGCTGAAAACGAGTCCGACGTGGCAAATTAATTGCCAATGCTCAATACGACGCAGTGAGGGAACGAGAATGAAGAAAGTGAGCTCGAATGAAGGTGCCTCGCCGAATTTCCCGATCTCGCCGATAGGACTGGGATGCAAAGTTGTCGTCTTTACGTGTACCGTAAGGTCTCGCGGAGGCACCAAATCTTGCGATGGACCAATTAGCCACGCTGTTCGTACACTTTACCACGGTCTCTGTTGAACAAGATAAAAGCGAGATCGGACACACGATAGGCTCAGAGCATCTCAAGCTGGTAAATTTTCTGGCTACCATGGCATCGTGCAGGTTTTGCTCAGTGTCGAATGTTACTACGACCAAAGCAACATGAACCATAATCGTCTGGACAACTCGACCGTAGATATACTTTGCAGCAAAACCAGACAAGCTCAAGGCTGTTTGCGCTATACCAGAAGTTGAGCTGACCGCTGAAAAGCATTGTGGTAATTAATTAGCACATGCAGGACTTGAGTCATCGAATGCAACACATTTGCATTTTCACTTTTACATGTAGTGCACAGGTAACACCAGTTGTAGCAACTGCATGCTTCATTGTTGCCTAAACAGGTAGAAAGCAAGAGCTGATGTATGCACATGTCGATGATATTAATCTTCCTCGTAGTTATCTATTGCCATGCAACACGGAGGTTGTAGTGACCACAATTTTACACTGCACAGCTTCGTCTCGAGACATTACCTCTCAGCACATTAAGCAAAGAGCATCACCACCTCTGCTCACAGGATATAGATACGTAGACTAGAGCGGAGCTTTGACTGCCACTTGATGCACGTGAGTCATGTCCGCCGCCAGAATCACACCCAATTAGCCTTCTAGCCCAGGATTTCGGGCAACTTGATCGCTCTACGCCCTAGGTGATGTCGTCGGACTAGTCAAAGCGGCAGGCGCAACTGCATCCGTGTCTAAAGAATCCAACTCGTTATTCGTCTTGATGATCTTGTCCGTTTCAGCATGAAAAGAGGTCACACTGCTCCTGTCACTGGGGCGAGGACTTTCACCTGAAAGTTGCATGAGGTTCTGAAGCTGATCCAAGTTTTCCTGTTGCAGTTTCTCACAACGCATGACAGTCTCCGTCAGCAGTACAATAATGTCGCTGTGCATCTCCTCCTGCTCTCTGCACCACATCTCAACATCATCGGACAGTGTAGACGTCGATGACTGCACTGACGTCGTCGTGGTACGGTCCACCGTAGGAACAGCAAGTTCACCAATGCTAGAATTTCTCACCAGACTGACCGGTTCTCCATATCCAGGGTGGTCAATTGTTTCATGGACGATATCGCTGCTCTCATCATCGTCGAAAAACTCGTTCGTCATGGGGTGACTACCTCCACTAACTGAGTGTCGGTCTGAAGTCGACGGTGATGAATTTTTCTTCTTTCCTGAACCCCTTAAGAAAAAGTGGCTCGATCTCGATCCTCCAGTCGAATTACTAAAGCTTGTGGGTGACGTTGCACCTCTCGGAGATGTTTGCACATTGGCATTTGTCGTGAATCCCAACGAAATTGGACGTCGCGTGGTCTTGAGTTTGTCCACAATCTCTCTAAAACGCAACTTATCAACTCTTTCATCATTGATACTCACCAATTGATCTCCAAGACGGCAATTGCTGATCCCCGTCGTCACACCATCTGCATGTTGCAACACTGCAATTTGTGCCCCAACCTTGTTGTCTTTTCTTGAAAAGTTGCGTAGTGAAATGCCACATTCTCCACTCACCCACATGACTGTATAGTTGTCCGGTCCAATGCGTCCCATTGGCACATGACCATACGTAGGTCGATTCTGTCGTCTTTGAGTGTATCGATAGCCCTGTTGCTGTTGCCTCATCATAATGGACGATTGGCGACTCACCATTGTGTTGGAATAGTTGACATCATCTAGAGCTGCATCAAGAGCGGACAAGTCTTCCAGTGTCATTTGACTGGCCCGCGGGTCCAATTGCGAGTTGGCAAAAGGTGTGAAAATGCTGCCACGCATGCCATTCTGGCTCATTTCCATTGGGTTCGATGGGGTTGTTGCACGGGATGTAGTGGGATTCGACTCGGTGTTGAGCAGTAGCGAGTCGTAGAGCTTGGATTTGCGTTCCATGTCTTCCCGTAGAGCCTTAAGTTGCGTCACGAGTGCTGGAAGGTTACGAGCTAGCTCCATGGCTGGTGTGGCGTCATCTATTGTCTCCATGTGCGAACTCTCCATGATACGAGGAAGACTGTGCAATGAGGGAGAAGCTGGAGGAACTGACATGCTGTGGGATGGGACGCTCTCTACATCCCACGGTTTTCATTTGTAACGCAAGCCAGATGGAGGGAGTGGTAAATCGGACTAGAAAGAAGGAAATTAAGGGTAAATATGTGCGAAATGACAACGAACAATACAAAGGACAAATGAACGGCAGTTACATAGAGGGTCTATTCTGTAGAGATTGATCCCGTATTTCGTAGTCCCTCCCTGTAGTTCTTATGGTCTCGACAAGATCAAGTGCTTGGCAAATTGGTAAATCCTGTGCCAGATCCTCTTTCGCGCAAAGCGTCGCAAGTGGTTTCGCTAAAGTTGCAAGGGTTTGCAGTCAGGATATGACGTCACGCAGCACCACCAATTCCTCTCATATAGAACTGCTATACTGTAGTGAGGATGGGACGTTCCAATGAACGCAAACGCTGCTGAAGCTGGCTTTCATGGTCAAAGTTTGTCCAGCTACCATAGACAAGCTGTCAAAGTAGCTGCGCCTCTCTCGATCGCCAGAGATATTTTTCGGCGTGAACCCCATCGAAACTGGTATTGTGGTGCTACGAACGGAATGCATGGCATTGTTTCAACGATGCTGGCTTCAAACCAGCTCGCAACTACAAATACAGAACACACTAAGGGTCTTCGTGTGGATGGACTGAACTCTATCATCAATCGGTAGTTGTAATGTTTGTGCAGCAGTTCGAATTCTGCTCTCGTCGCCACTTTCAACGCACACTTGGTGACAGCCAAGGAATTCTGTCGCGACTGTAGAATACGAGTGATTTGCGCTTCAGGATTAGAGCTTCAAATATTTGACGGCCACTGTACCAGGCTAAGTTTTCATGACGTGGGGAATCTCGACACGGGACAGCAACGATGATCAAGTTGAGTCTACCAGTCTAACATCGATCGGGCGAACAGATTTCTTTTTGCAAACTTGAAAAGCCTCGCAATAGCTTTTGTCGTGGACACAGCCTGTGTGATACCCATGACCCTTATTTACATTTATGTTTGTGTGGTCTACAGAACCTTAAACTGAGACTTCTTGATCGCCCTCGCAGTTTTCTACTTTTGATCATGTATCGCGAATTGGTTGAGATCAAGTCCTGAAGATGCATGTATCAAATAACATTTTAGCATTTCTTGATCGGGTCTCTAGTAGCCGATCAGCTTCTCGCGGACAGCCTGTCAGCATGATCAGTAATGGGAATATGTGTATGTTCCATGGCGCATCCTAGTAAGGAAGTTGTTGTGAGAACAAAGTGTACCTACCAATGTGTTAGTACCGAGCTGATGTCTCAGTCATGCTCAAAACCTCACTTAAAAATTCCTGCAGATAGTTTTCCCATAACACAAGACGTGTTCAGCGTTACTACAGTAGGCTGTAGACACTGGCTAGCAGTTCAATCGTAGATAATCTGCATCCTGGTGACCTGTGTGGACAAACAAAATAGTCTCGCATCATTATCGCATGACTGTAGTAAATGCATACATAATTCACTTGAGTATGAAGACGAAGAGCTATATTCTACTTGCTTTCTCTTGCCACGTCTCTTCCGCTGGACCTCGTTAGACGCTGCCAAATTGGTAGCACTGCAAAACCTGTTTGTATGGAGGATATGTACAGTATTCTGCGCCGACATAATAGCTCACGAGATCGCTATTGCCTGCCAGGCAGTTCACCAGTCTGGTAACGCAGCTGAGAGACTTCCGATGATTGATTTGATTCCCAACATCGGTTCAAACGTCACTGGACGCTTGAAGCTCGCGATCATGCTTGAAGTTGCTGGGATTTAACAAACAAACACGGCTGTACATGTAGTTGCAGTTGGGGGATTTGAGGACACAACCATGGATTTCTGGCGTGTTTCGCCGCAGTAGTGCGCTTCAACCGGGCGATCAATCGCAACAAGCGACCCGGAAGCACGACAACGTTCCAGTCACTGCAGAACGAGCCGGTCACCGTGCCAAGAATAGTTGCTTACGCTCGCCGTATTGATTCGTGGTGACAGTGACGTTAACAATGCGGCGTTGGCCAACGCATGACTCGAGCGTGTGCAGTGCAACGAGTGGCTACATTAGTGTAAGCTCTTCGCGGAAAACGGTTCAGCTGGTTGAACCTGGGTCATAGTGAAATCAAGACAAAGAGCTGTCGCCATTGCACCAGAACGGCGACCTTCAAGTTGCGCGTTCTGCAAAGCACGATCCAACGCGCGAACGATTCTTTACGTCCCTGCATTCTTAGTCCGTCGTCGCTATCTAACGATTCTCCAACACCTTCCAACACCTTCCACTGTTTCTTTAAGGCCACATCACTGGTCGCCCACAACTCGGCTTACTCATCTGCTGGCTGATCAAGAAGCAGCATTTGCGACAGCAAAAGGTCTTCATTCGATGCAAAAGCCGGCAAAATCTCCGACTCTCGTAAATATAAACTATCGCAGGCTTTCCAACCTCAACATCTATCGTTATGTAAACTCCACCAATCACACAAATGCAATTATAGAGGAAGTTTCGAATCTTCGAGTGCACCGGAACGACCAATTCAGCTAAGTGCGACCTGCGCACGACTCTACACCTTGCACTTACACGACCGTTTTGCCAGAGTAGACGCGGCATGACCAGGCATTCATTCCCCAAATCGCTCGCTCCTACGCAAGTCCCAAGAAGTCCAGACCATCGAATGTGTGACGTCCTTCAGCTCCAGCCCGCAGGTGCCTTTCTCCGTCAGGCCTACACCCTCCGCCCCCATTCGAACCCCATTGCGGTCGTAGGCAGCTGCACCGACATTGATGAAGCACTACGGCTCGAGGACGCGTCCTACGAGACAGAGACACCCAATCAGGACGAACCTGAAGACTTCCTCACGTCCATCCGTCGCGGGCTCGATGAGCTCGAGGCTGAAGCCTCAGATGACGAGGATGACGACAGTGACGACGAAGGCTATTACTATCAAGCCAAGGAAAACACATACTACAGCCCAGACCAAAAATTGCCAATGACCTTCTTGGACGATGACTTTGATCTCTCGGATACGTCCACAGCCTCATCGTCACAACTCGCCCCATGGGCTCATCAAGAAGACGAGAGTGACAGTGACGACGATCAGGAAGACCTCATCTTCCAGCTCGAGATGTGAACACAAGACTGTAGTGTAGATACCACAAAACACTATTTATTTAAGATAGCGAGTGTCCAATAACAAGTGACCTATTCTTGTGTACATGTCTTGGTTCGATCGCTGAGTTATCAATAATAAACGGAGATTCCTATTGAATCTCGAGGTATCTGTCCGTTTGAAGTGTCTCTCTGGTAAGATAACGTCCTCAAGAAACGCATGATCATATTCTTTACTTTATTTATGCTGCCTACATGCGGACGTGTGTGCTTGATAAGTCCAGCTGTGCATCATCGATGCCCGAGATGGACTCAAAGTTGCGTGTGACTGTGCTAGACTCGGTCTCACCATTAGGCTCATTGCTGCTGGTGCGAGGGAAGTCCGAGCTTTCACGGAGAATAGCTCCTTCCTGGATGATTGGTTCACCTATAGCTTCGTGATCCTTTGAGCCTGGCTCGCTGAATGTGAACGACACGAACGACGTGTTGGCACTAGCGATTCGTGTGCCGTTGTCCAGTATAGTGCCTTGGCTCTCGTCACGGGCGTTGTAGTAGCGACGTAGACCTTGGATAAGGCGGTCTGCACTTGGTTTGAAGCTCATTCCGTTGCCCATGAAGTGAAACAATTCATTGCGAGCGAGCGAGTAGCGTTTGTCGAGGCCGGGGTCTAGGTCGTTAAGTGCAATGGGGAAAATAGGTCGACCCTTATCCTCTGCGAAGGCCAACTGATCTCGCACCAACTCGTTGCCCATTGTCTGTTTCGAAAGGATGACTAAGAAGCATGTACAGCGCAGGATGGCCTCTTGAGTAGCATGAATGCGTTCCTCAAAGTCTTGGCCATCCACGTTACGATCGCCGTAGCACACCACACCAGCGTCGGTGAGTTCGCGATACAGCTGCTCCACGAAACCAGCATGCTTGTCTCCGTGTGAAAGGAACACGAACTGCTTCTGCGCGCCACTGGCATCCGGATCCCATTGCTGGAAGAGGCGAGAGAAGCCACCGCCTCCGGTAGTCGCCAAGATGGTCCCTGTTGCAGTTTGTTTGAGCCCGTTGTTGCGACGACTGCTAGCGATGTTTTTCTGCTGAACTGCATCGCGGTTCTTTTCAATCTCATCGCGGACGCCATCGAGTAACAAACGGAACTGCGATTTAAATTTCGCTTCGTCGTAGTCGTACTCGATCTGCTTCACATTCGTGCTGTTACGTTTGGTCTGGGTGATGGCAGGCTCAAACGGGATAATTTGACGAGTGTACAGATACACCTGTAAATCCTCACCAATGCTCACACCTTCTGTCGATATCGCCAGAATAGGAGTACCAACCTGCTTGGCCAGAGCTAATTCCTTCAAACACCACTCGGACTGTGCGTAGTCTTCAGTGAGAAGACACAGTACAACAGCAGCATTTGTGATACCCCGTGCGATTTCCTCACGCCAAACAGAGCCACCACCAATGCCACTTGGGTCCATCAAGTCCAGCCACGTCGTCACATTCGCGTCTTCAAGAGCCTTGCGAATTTTCTTAGCGAACTCAGCATGCGAGTGCGTGTAGCTAATCATCACATCGCGTTGTCCGGCAGCACGTTTGATCTCGAATAGCAATCGAGTCGACGTTGTGCAGTCCAGCGGCCGCAAGCCCTCAATGTTCATCTTCATGAGGTTACCACCGTTAGCCAGAATGGCAAGTGCTGATTGTTCGTTGTCCTCCCGTACAGCAATGTGCAGTGCAGTATCACCATTCGTTGGTAATTGGTAGTTAATATCTGCACCAGCAGACGTAAGAACGCCAAACACTTCGCGTGTTGCATCGAGTCCAGATGCAGCACACATTAGCGGTGTCATGTAGTCTAAGTCCACCAATTTCGGATCGGCCCCAGCTTGAAGAAGTGAGCGTACAACATCAGTTCTATTGAGTCTAGCTGCCCAATGCAGCGGAGAACGTCCACGAGCATCCTGAAAGTTTGGGTCGGCACCTGCTTCTATTAGCAACTCCACTACATCTAACGCGCCACTTACAGCCGCCCAATGCAGCGGAGTTCGTCGGTTTAGACCCACATAGCCCATTTCTCCCAAACAATCCACGTCCGTCTTTTTGCGCAAAAACTTTCGCACGGTCATGACATCGTTTCTTCCAGCAGCTGAGTGAAATGGAGTGAGTGCAACATCACCACCCCACTCTTCGAGTTCTTGTGCTACCGCGTAATTGCTTCGTAAATACGCCAGTTGCAACGCCGTAAGGGTATTCATAAATCCTGGGTCTGGTACGGCAAGAGGGTCAGCACCGTGCACAAGTAATTCGCGAACAACGTCAGGGTGTTCTGCCAGAAAAAGTGGAGGCACTCGATCGGAACGATACGATGATCGTGCAAGAGTACGAGCCGAAACACCACGTGAAAGTAACCATCTAACAGCCTCCAACTGACCGGTGGACACAGCACAATGAAGCGGTGTCACGAGTGTCGTACGGAAAATTGATGCTGCCGATTCTTCATCACTACCACCTCCGTCAACTCCAGGACGTGCAACGAAAAAGCGAGCAAAATACCAAAAGAGATCTCCAGTGGAGAACCGCACACGACTAAACTTGTCCATCGCTGTGATATCGAAACCTCGAGATTCCAACAATTCCAACGCACGAATATTGCCGTGATAAGCTGCTACATGGACGGGATTCTTTCGAGATTGAGCAAAAAAACCTAAGAAAAGTGAAGCTGCAGCATAACTTTTTCGAGGGAATCCTTGTTCCTCACTTGTCAAACCTGCAGCTTCAGCATAATCCAAAATGTCACGCATTTCACGTAGGTCACCCTGTCGAGTTGCCTTGTACAATCGTTTGCGTACCACTGCCAATGCCTTGTCAGATTGATTCATAAGTTGATCAACACCCGGTTCCATGACATGATGACGCACATCGCCAGTTTGGTCACTCTCTTGAAAAGCTCCTAGTAACATTTTTACATGTTCACGAAATCGTGCAAAGTATTGTAGTTCGGTAAAAATCCAAACGAAACACACGATACTGATTAATCCAAATAATTGTACCGCATGTTTATCACATGTGAAGACACCACCTTTGAAAAACATGTAGAGGAAAAACATTACCACCACAGCTTGGAAAAGTAGCAACATAACTGCTACCAATTCACAAAACTGAAAAACCAGACGTCTCTTAATTTTGGTAAGGTTGCCATCATCTTCTTCATCATCATCGAGATCCAACCCGCCATTTCCCGTTTCAATATCAGATTTGTCCATACGACCTGGAGTACCAGTTGCTGGTGCAGGTTCATCATCACGTTTAAATGGTTCAAATAGTCGCCAGCCAGAACCTGGTAAACACAGCAAAATTACCGCTGGGAGTGTGTGGTAAATCAATGCTGAGAATCCCACAACGTTTTCGCAACTCGATGCTTGGAACGTATACACCTCTCGGGGAGAACGCAACATGAATCCGTAATCATTAGGCAACTCTTCGTTTAACACCAACCAATCTGGTTTGTAGAAGTAGTAGAAACCCAATCCCGCGGCCAAAACGAAGGCCAAAGGCAACCCAGTGTGCAACAAACGTCGTGCAAAAAAAGAATTGTGGCGGAAACGTGCGTTGAGCCAGTGACGTGGCACATGCGGCATTTTGCCCCGCAATGCAACATTGGTGTTTGTATTGTAGAAGGACCTTTTCTTGCTGGACATGGTCGACGGTGGACGTCTGCGCAGTTGTCCGGAATGGGATGTCCCCAATTGATTGAGGGACAAGTGTGAACCTCGAGAGACCACACTGGATGCCACCGATTTGGCTGCACCTTGGCCCATGAGAGGGATCATAGGAATGCGTTGAGCGTCCTCCTGTTCATCTTCACGAGGCATTCCGTGTCCTCCATAAGACACAGATGACTGGCGACTTTCATTGCTCATCGTCTTGGCCTCCGAGTCGGACATGCGAGGACGCAATGTCGTCATCTTGTCCTGAGGGGTGGACATTTCCTCGTACATTGCCGTCAAAGAGCTGACTCCCCTGTCGCTTTAGACAACTGCGGAAATTGCGTGTTCAAAACTTCACGTAACCGAGTTGCCTTGGTCTCTGTTCTTGCTTGTGGTGTTTGTGGGTTGCTATAAGGCCGAATTCGACCGCCACGCGCGTCTTGCAAGCACGAGTCTTTGCTTCAGGAGACAGTGAATAGTAGAATGTCTGCGCTCGCGCCATGGAGTTTCGGCACCATCAGGACTCGTACCCAACCCCTTCTGTGACGCTCGCGACGGTTGCGACCGAATTTTGCACTCCAGTCCACCCGCTGTACCGTAATCCTTCAAATTGCTATTTTACTTGCAAATTGAAAGAACTGTTGCGGACTTTGCCGAGAGTAGGAAAGTCTCAGCATCACAATGCTACGTTGCTAGATATCAGAGCGCATACTGAAACTAAGTGATTGTTTTCGTTTGCCGAAGAGACGTCAGACAGGCCCAGCAAACTGAGCCATTCATTATGTACTTCGGCAACCAAGATGCCAAGATGCTAGATGGCAACTACCATAGCCAGTGGTGCTTCAACACTCAGTAATGTTTGCTATTGCGAGCCAGTGGTGTAGCTGGCGTGCTTATCTCCCGCACGTCAGGTGCCGTATGACAGCCAATCAGCACAGGAGTCGTATCAAGAAATGTATTAAATAGGAAAAAAGCTACCGGTAATAGGGCTGTGGTCTGGGCCAAAAGGCTTGTCTTCGTCGCCGTAGAAACCTGCTGCTGCAGTATTTGGTGGGCGTGTGTGTGCCTGGATGCAGTTGGAGCCGCGACATGGATCGTATTCCTAGCGACTAAAGCGAAGTTCTGGGTGGTGACAGAACCTTCATTGCTTCTCAATTGTGTCCTACTACGTGTCCATTGCATCCTTCCTATCATTTTACCTGCAAGATTTTTCAAGTTGCCAAAAAATTTCAAACAACTCGACCTTCGAGTATTATTACAAACTTTGAAAATGCTTGCCATTCCTTCACACAGGTTAAGGGTTACTGGTGCAACTAGCGGCGCTGAATAATGGTCAGCGTCACTTCAACTTGTACCTGGATAGCGGTACAATTATGCACATGAAACGCCGCTGGAAATAGGGAATCGCTTTCGACAATACCCTCGTTTGATTACAACATTGCTTTCGATTCATGCCTGGAAAAGAAGCTCCTCCCGCTGAGACCAGCAACTCGGCACCGTTATCACCAGAAAAGGAGAAAATCAAATGGGATATCTCACGTATCAACAAACACTGGGAAATTGATCCAGATCTCCGTCGAAGTTTACCAGCACTCGCACGAGCCAAGCGGTCTGAATATGAATCGGCAGGTAACAAATTTTTGCGGCTCAGCAAATTACCACTTCCTGCTTCACCCGATCCTGACCCAGTACTTTTGGACTTTGCAACATCATTTCGCGGAGGTCGTGCTGTGTCTCAACGTGCTATCACAATAACAGCAGAGACCAAGGCGAAATACTTTGGTAAAGCTGCGAAGACCGAATGCTATGCAATTTTTCGCCAACTTGCAGCACAGAAGCACCTCCCGCTCGAACCACTTAGCGAATTTCTTGCCGAGCAGGAAAAGCATCGACAGCAGCACAATAACCGTGACGACAACAACAATTCCACTCCTGCGATGCCATTCCTTCCCACTGAGTCAATCAAACGTGGTCTTACCAATGGTGGGTCTAGCAAACGTCCTTTAATCTCTACTTCTATGCGCCCTGGTCAGCGAAGTAGCGCTTTGGGTGGGGATCCTTTCACTGCACGGCACAAATTTTCATCACTATGTCTTGAGCGCGATCTACCTCCATGCATTCGACTCATCGTACGCCAGTATTTTTCTCCAGAAATTAACGTCTCACACATGGCAATAGGCGATGATCTAGCTTGCGTTTTTGCTGCCTGTCTGTTAGACTTGCCTATGGTTACTGGTCTCAATGCGCGCAATAATCGCCTTCGTGATCGTGGACTACAAGCACTCGTTGATGTCGTTGTGGCCAAGACAGATCTTTATCATTTGGACTTGTCGGAGAATAAGGTTGATGGTCAAGCTGCTCATGCACTAGCGTCGTATTTGGGATCAGCTTCATGTAGATTACAGACACGTTTGGCCAGCGCCGATGTGGATGATGATGAACTAGTACCGTTTGCACGTGCACTGCATTCAAACAAATCACTCCAGACGCTGGATGTATCACGAAACTCTGTGGGTAGCAGTGAGCATTTGAATATTGTTCGACCTTCAGTCACTACAGGTGGTGAAGCACTTGCCACAATGATTAGTATCAATAGTACTCTTACATCACTCGATCTGTCATGGAATTATCTCCGACTCGCAGGTGCTGTGGAGATTGGACGTGCTCTAGCCTATAATTCTGGCCTTCGTGAGCTCAATCTAGCTTACAATGCCTTTGGAAACACTGGTGCGCAAGCTGTTGGAGATGCACTGCTCTCAAACACTACGTTGCAACATTTGAATATGAGTCACAACAATATTCCTGCACAAGGTGCACTTGCCATTGCTAGTGCACTCAAGATCAATTCTGCACTTCCACTTACTGAGATAGCACTAGGTGGTAATCCACTTGGTAGTATGGGTGGTAGAGCATTGTTGCATGCTGCTGCAGCTTGTGCAGATAGCAAAAAGTTATCTGTTTCTCTTGAAGGATGTAATTTCGATGCTTCTGGCGATGGTGATGGTTCATTTGACCCCGCTGATCCGACAGGGAGCTACGATCTGAATATGGAAATTCCATACGAACGTGCTGTAGCACTTGAATTACTACGGGTAGCCAACACGAAACAAGGTTGCAAATTCTTGTCTATCGTGCATACATCAACGGTAAACAAACAGCGCCGAAACATCCGCGTTGAGTTACGTGAAACGCAGGAGGGTGTTGAAGCACGACGTAAACTCCTTAAAACTGCGGGTGTTCTAACCGATATGGAAGTTCCTAGTGCTCGTGAAATGATGTCAAAGCGTCTGGATCGGGAGTCGCTGGAAGCATTATTTCATGAACTTGATAATGATGATTGGATTTATCGATGAAAGCGAGCTTCGTGAAGGAATGCGCAAGCTCGGACTGCAGTTTCGCGACGACGATGTGCCACGATATGTGGCGCTGTATGATCTCGATGGCACAGGAACCATTGAGATGGAAGAGTTTGTGGAGTTAATGGAAAGTTTCAACCTAGACGAATTGGACGGGAGCAACGTTCGCGAGTGCGTGGATGTGGAGACCAACTTGCCTTTCAAAATTCCAACAGAAGGTCGATTGCAACTTGACTTCGTTGATCTCCATGTGACTGCGGGTAATGACAGCGCTCAATCGGACGCAAGTGTGGAGAGACTCATTGAAAATATTTCGGCTAGCAAGAACAAGACTCAAATGCTGCTCATGGCGAAGACTGGCCTCATTTTTAAAGCACATGAAGCTCAGCAACTTGTTGAAGCAGTACGGGATGTTTGCGATATTTCGCAAGCAGTCATAGCGTTATTACCTCACATGGTAGACCCTCGTAACGCGTACACCCTGATGGAACGTAATCTCAGTTCAGCTGACAGACTTCGCGTACAACATATAATGGGGCATGCACTTCAGCCCATACTAGGACTGTCCACAGGACATTATCGCATTGACCTCAGCAATGACCTGGATCGGGTTACGCTGCGAAAACTTGTGGAGAATAGTAATCGCACAGCTTTCTTACGCAAGAAAGGAGGTAAGAAGGACACCAGCCAGCATACCAATTACCACGGGTTTCGCAACGAAGTACTCCACGGAAAACCTGTCATCTTAGAGCCCAAATTCCTGGATACCGCACCACGATTTGGTTACTTGGAACTTGACTACGTCCAGCTTGGACGCACTCCATTCCATGCACTTTCAAATAAACGGTTTGAGCAAATGCTTCAACTCTGTCAACTAGATCGAATGGGTGTTGGTATGGGTGTTGGCGCAGCTCCAATTCCGTCGTCCGTCTCGGTTAGTGTAAATAATTCTCGAGGAGCAAGAAATTCAGTGTCAGCGCCATTGCCTTCTTCGCCTCCGTCAACAACTACAGATTCAGCGTTCCCACCCCAACGCTCGTTTACTCGAAAAGTGTTCGAGGAGTACGAAAAGATGAACTTGCTGAAAAACTATATTGATTTTGGCGCAGGTTTGAATCGCTCAATTGAGTTAACACCAATTCCAGGAGAACAATCGCGGATATCAAAGCTGGAAAGTGAGGACGAGGAACGCAATGACGAAAGTGCTCGTCCTGTGACTTCGTCTCTTGACTCTGAATATAAATCACTGTTAAGAAGTGCGGGTGAAACACAAAATGAAGGTGGTGATCTCCAACGCATGACAACCCCAGCAATTCCAGCTGCACCAAACGTCTATACTGCGAGACGTTTATTATTCAACATTCAATGGTGCTTATCCACGCGTTGGATAACTGTACAACAGGCCGTTCGGCTATTGAAAGTTTGGCCGGTCGCCTTCGCTGCCTCCCGCTGTGACCTTGTGTGTACAATATTCGACCGAGTCACAGATCTCCACAACTTTAGTAGTGTATTGTCCACTCTTACAGACGACGAAGCAGCTCAAACACTCTATCGTCTAGGAATGCTCAACGTATTGACTCCGTATACCCCGACAATTATTATGAGCTCGCACTAGCTCGTTATGAAGAGCGTGAAATTGCAAAGGCTCTCGTGCGGCTTGCAATTGATGAACCAGGCGAGAATTGGCAAAACGAAACGTTTGGGTGGAGTCGAGACGAGAAAATCCCAGGCTGGGAGCTCAATTACTCGTGGCTCAAGGACGGTGGGTTCCCTGAGAAAGGATTTCTCAGTCTCGAGTATTATTCAGGTGCTGACAAGGGCTGTGGTCCGGTATGGCCTACACGCCGAGAACTGGCAGCTCACACTTTGTGTGGATTACCAGACAACCTGGACGCATTCGAAATGCAAATTGATTCCCTGAGTATGAGGAATGTGGTGCAGCGGCAGCAATTGTAAGCAATAAAATAAAGGTTCGACTGTCCCCAACTGTGCCATTACAAAATCTATCACCTAAGTAAAGTCATCGCAATGATGAAGGAAGATGCTTATGGCCAATTGTCAATGCAATGTATTGGACGGGGTAGGCGCAAATCTTACCAAACTTTCATGTCAGCTACAACTTGAGCTCGGATATATCGATCTGGGCCACACTTTGCATCGCTTTGACCAGTATCCGTACCTGAGCTTATGTTCGTGAGATCAGTTAGGTGCTGTATCAAGAGCGCGTGGACTTCCCTCTTGCACCGAGTTTTTTTCGCGCTGGTGGTTTTTGACGAGCAAAAGTGGTCTTATCCAAGTCTATCCAAACAAGTGTTGGTGGCGTATGTGGATGGCCGATCAAAATTTGTATACGGACATTCGCTTCTACAGGCGATCGCATGTGGTGTCCATGTGGCTGGTACACCCGGATGATCACGTTTGCCATGGTTCCGTATCTGGATAGACGTATTAGTACTGAATGGTTTAGAGCAGCGTCTTGAAGTAGTACAAGCTGGTATGAGAACAATGACCACATGTGGTAAAATGCGAGATTGATGACGTCAGCAACGTAAAACTTATTGTGGCCAGCCGTATCCCGTCTATCTAACGCTGTGGAAGCATGTTTTTGCTGGTAAAAGAATACAGAAAAGCAGGGTTAGCCGTCTCACCTTCAACATCGCCAATACAAAATGCAAGTATAAAAACTGAAGGGATAAGAAATGTACACAATACAAATGCTGCAGTGTGCAGCACATTTTACACATTGCTTAGCTCTTGTAGACGAATACGGTTTTGTACCGGTGGTGTTGCACGTCGTGAAGCAACCTGTCAGCTGGCAGTTCGACGGCACTACAATCGGTCGCGGTGTCGAATCGGGAAGCACTTCCTGTTGCATTCCGCAGCAATTTTTGCTGATTGACGACAGTAAACAAGCGTCGTGTTTGACTGTCTTTGACTGCTCCTGAGTACCAGCGGGTGGGCTCATCCGGGTGGCTTTGCTAGTCAACGGTCACTCCAGCTCCATCTCGCTGCGTCGCGCTCCGCAGGGTTTTCGTGAAGGCGGCTGGCATACCTACGTGGTGATCGGCGCTGGAGGGACACCACAAACGAAGTGTTGAGTGCTTGATTGAGTTGTCCACGTCACAGGTGCATACAAACCGTATAAAGCTAGCCATGGTCTGGTAACAAGGTAGTTTGACATCCCCTCTAAAAAGAATTTTACACCTGACCATTGTGGCCAAGACTTTGCACTGTCCTTGATCCGTTTCAAGAAGCTATCGTTGACTCAACCATACAGCACCCGACACATCCATCCATCGAGGATACGGAACCATGGCCAACGTGGTCATCCGGGTGTACCAGCCACCTGGACGCCACGTGCGATCGCCTGTAGAAGCGAATGTCCGTAGACAAATTTCATCCACTCACACCACCGACAACTTGTTTGGATAGACTTGGATAAGACCACTTTTGCTTGTCAAAGACGGCCAGCGCGAAAGATTGTACTTGGTTGAATCGAGGAGTCCTCGACCGTGGAGGACTCGAGTCGATCCCTCCTCCTAGGAATCCACGCCTCTTGATGCTTCAACTGGCATCCTTCGCGACAGTCAGCTGGTTTCACGGACGCAAAGCTCAGGCACAGAAAACTGGTTACAGTCTCCGCAAAAGTTTGGGTCTGGGCTGCCCAGATCGATGTATCCGAGATGAAGGTGCTCTAGTAGAGCCTCTACAGCCCACGCAAAAGTTTGATAAGATCCACGTCCAATACATTGCATAAGACAATTGGCCGTAAGCACCTTCACCATCGCGATGACTTTACGTCAATTGCTCGCAGGCACACAGACGTCCTCTGCTCGTGGAGCCAGTGTCCTTTAGTCTGACCAGATGGCTAACTTGGCAGTGACTCAAGAAGTACGTTCTTGTGCAAGTCTCCAGTAATATTGGCCATCGGGTACCTTGATTGATCGCATCCAGCGGCATGGTAATCGTCACTTGTGGCTCCACGAGCTGTGGCTGCTTGTAGCGAGTCTATCTCAGCTGCTTAGGAGCTATGGCGACACTAGCACTTCGATGACACCCAAGCTGGAAGCAAGCGCTTTCTGCTTGGGCCGGGCCGCTACCGGAAAATCCAGCCAGCAGCAGCCTTTCAGCGATCGTGGCAACGCTTGAAAAATTGCGTTCAACGTCGCACCTGACAAGCTCGCCCGATCTACTCGATCAGCAGCAACGCCTCTGTCACAGTCGTGGTCCTCCCTGCCCGCCTTTGTCTTGCTACGGTCAACGCTTCTGACTGCTGTTGACAGAACGTAGCGTCGCGACTCGGCGAGATCGCTCGTTCTTGCTCTCATTTATCCATGCATCACTAAAGTGGCCTCAAAATGTAAAAGACGCGAGTGCATAAGACCCCAAGTACGGTTCACCCGCCTGTCACCTTGACTCGTGTAGACCTTCATAGTTTAACACTGCTACCATTTCAGTACACTAACAGCGTCTGTACTACACCAACGTCTGTACCAACAACGACATGAGTGCTGTCGTACAATCACTCGAAATGCGTCACACGGACATCATAGACGTGGTACGCGTAGTGGCGTCGAGGCGGCATTTTGAGCCTTTAATTAAGGCCAAGTCTCCATTTGCACGTTACAGTCTCCACTACCAGCTGGAAGCTGTCATCCACCCGGGATTCCATATGCCGCCAAGGTGTCAAGAGTCCGGTTTGGACGCCATACTTGGTGCAGGTTATTTGATGGAGCTTGTGGATCGGATTCGCTGTCCCTGCCTTTCCTGTCGCTGCTGCCTGCTGTCAAAGATCGACGAGAGAGAGCCACTGAGATGCTGTCCGCCGTGCCTTCTGGTCCGAAGCTCTTGATCCGCCCTCATGGCAAACATTGCGGTCTCTACCTCATTATTCATTGGTCGCCTCGCGGACACACAGGAACAACCATTTCAACCATGTCCACGTTCTCCGCGATCCGCTTACCGCACCTGTCGACAACTGAGTCATTCCAGATGCACCCTCAACAGTATCAGTTCGGTGGCATGCCCCATGCTGTCAACTACTCGAACCCGGCACAGGAACGGATGGCACTACCAGCTCTCAATGTCTTGCCGTCTAGGGTGTACGCGTCTTACTCGAAGCCAATGCCGGCAGTCGTAGCTTCTCCAGCTGCAACACTATCGCACCAACCTGCTCAGTCACCATCAAAGAAGCGCGTGCGTGCACTACCCAACGCTTCCAAGTCCATCACATTGGACATGCTCCGTCCACACTTTGAGAAGCCGTTGGCGGAGGTGGCCAACATCTTTGGTATCTGTATGACATTGATGAAGAAGATCTGCCGTAAGAACGGCGTGCCACGTTGGCCACACCGTCAAATCCGTGGACTGCGCAAGAGCATCTGGTCCATTGAGAAGGCTCTGCGTTGCTGCGAATCGGAGGCTCAACGTCGTTCGTACAACGACCACTTGCAGAAGCAGCGAGCGAAGCTGTTGACCATCCTCAAGGGACCTGCAAGTCCCAGCAGCAAGGCTGCATTCGAACTCGTGCTCTCAGAGCCATGCTCACCCTTGAGCGAGGTGACAACTCCCACTGCTGCGGACAAGGCTCAGACCCCATCGGATTCCAGCTACTCGGCAGCCAGCCCGTCTCCTCGCTTCCAGATGCCGACTGCGTACTCGCAGGCACCGAGCACTGTGTTCCAACCCCAGATTGGCAATGTGTCGCCCAAACTGCCGTCGATCGCTTCGCTCCTGATGAAGAATGAGGAGCAGCGTTCCAACTACAACTACCAGTTCTAAGTGTGGTCGAGTGTTTTCGTGTGACCAAGTTTGTGTCCTGTGCATGACGACGCGTGTATATGTTTCAATGTAGTGAGTCGAGTAGTGTTCCAGTGCTTTCAAACAGTAGTGTAACTTTGTGTTAGGTGGACTGTAACGAGAATCAAAAGGGTCTATTTATCCCAAACACTTTGTTTCCTTTATTGGTACATCCAACGCTTTCTTGCGCTCCAATTCAGGCAATAGCAAGAAGTATAGTGGATCAATGAAAGCTTCCGTGTTGCTGTTGTACTGCTAGTAGGTTGCTACTGTTAGCTATCGGTGTCACGTACATGCAGTATGCGTGCAAACTACGTGTACAGCACTTCGTAGTGCTAGTAGTAATGGTCAGTGTATATTGTCTGCAGTGGTGTTCAACGGAACACTTGGTTCTGTTGGTTATTGAACATTCCAAGAAGTCATTGAAAATATCAATCATGGTACATTATATTGCTTGGCTTATGCATTTTTGGTTGCCAAGAAGTCATGATGCTATTCTGCCAGCCCATGACCCAATGCGTTTGTTCCGAAGACCAGCAGGTTGGAGCTTGCGTGATAAACTCTCGTATCTGCAAGCTCGTGGTGAGCAGTTGGTCTGCAATAGATTGGGGTAGGAAGGGTAAAACTGACAGGAAACTAGGACAAACGACGGTCCTGGTTGCGATCAGCTCGTGCCTTTCCATCTCTAGTGTTGTGTCATCACGGTAGGTTTTCATTCGTCGAGCCGCCTCCACCGCAGACGAACTATAGCAGCATGGCGCCGGAGCTGGGGCCACAGGTGCATTCATTTGATC
>VOQZ01001395.1:0-176114 GCA_008079305.1 Phytophthora palmivora | reverse complement strand
GATATAGATACGTAGACTAGAGCGGAGCTTTGACTGCCACTGATGCACGTGAGTCATGTCCCGCCAGAAGAATCACACCAAATTAGCCTTTAGCCAGGATTTCGGGCAACTTGATCGCCTACGCCCTAGGTGATGTCGTCGGACTAGTCAAAGCGGCAGGCGCAACTGCATCCGTGTCTAAAGAATCCAACTCGTTGTTCGTCTTGATGATCTTGTCCGTTTCAGCATGAAAAGAGGTCACACTGCTCCTGTCACTGGGCGAGGACTTTCACCTGAAAGTTGCATGAGGTTCTGAAGCTGATCCAAAGTTTTCTGTTGCAGTTTCTCACAACGCATGACAGTCTCCGTCAGCAGTACAATAATGTCGCTGTGCATCTCCTCCTGCTCTCTGCACCACATCTCAACATCATCGGACAGTGTAGACGTCGATGACTGCACTGACGTCGTCGTGGTACGGTCCACCGTAGGAACAGCAAGTCACCAATGCTAGAATTTCTCACCAGATGACCGGTGTCTCCATATCCAGGGTGGTCAATTGTTTCATGGACGATATCCTGCTCTCATCATCGTCGAAAAACTCGTTCGTCAGGGGGTGACTACCTCCACTAACTGAGTGTCGGTCTGAAGTCGACGGTGATGAATTTTTCTTCTTTCCTGAACCCCTTAAGAAAAAGTGGCTCGATCTCGATCCTCCAGTCGAATTACTAAAGCTTGTGGGTGACGTTGCACCTCTCGGAGATGTTTGCACTGGCATTTGTCGTGAATCCCAACGAAAATGGACGTCGCGTGGTCTTGAGTTTGTCCACAATCTCTCTAAAACGCAACTTATCAACTCTTTCATCATTGATACTCACCAATTGATCTCCAAGACGGCAATTGCTGATCCCGTCGTCACCCATCTGCATGTTGCAACACTGCAATTTGTGCCCCAACCTTGTTGTCTTTTCTTGAAAAGTTGCGTAGTGAAATGCCACATTCTCCACTCACCCACATGACTGTATAGTTGTCCGGTCCAATGCTCCCATTGGCACATGACCATACGTAGGTCGATTCTGTCGTCTTTGAGTGTATCGATAGCCCTGTTGCTGTTGCCTCATCATAATGGACGACTGGCGACTCACCATTGTGTTGGAATAGTTGACATCATCTAGAGCTGCATCAAGAGCGGACAAGTCTTCCAGTGTCATTTGACTGGCCCGCGGGTCCAATTGCGAGTTGGCAAAAGGTGTGAAAATGCTGCCACGCATGCCATTCTGGCTCATTCCATTGGGTCGATGGGGTTGTTGCACGGGATGTAGTGGGATTCGACTCGGTGTTGAGCAGTAGAGAGTAGCGAGTCGTAGAGCTTGGATTTGCGTTCCATGTCTTCCCGTAGAGCCTTAAGTTGCGTCACGAGTGCTGGAAGGTTACGAGCTAGCTCCATGGCTGGCGTGGCGTCATCTATTGTCTCCATGTGCGAACTCTCCATGATACGAGGAAGACTGTGCAATGAGGAGAAGCTGGAGGAACTGACATGCTGTGGGATGGGACGCTCTCTACATCCCACGGTTTTCATTTGTAACGCAAGCCAGATGGAGGGAGTGGTAAATCGGACTAGAAAGAAGGAAATTAAGGGTAATATGTGCGAAATGACAACGAACTATACAAAGGACAAATGAACGGCAGTTACATAGAGGGTCTTCTGTAGAGATTGATCCCGTATTTCGTAGTCCCTCCCTGTAGTTCTTATGGTCTCGACAAGATCAAGTGCTTGGCAAATTGGTAAATCCTGTGCCAGATCCTCTTTCGCGCAAAGCGTCGCAAGTGGTTTCGCTAAAGTTGCAAGGGTTTGCAGTCAGGATATGACGTCACGCAGCACCACCAATTCCTCTCATATAGAACTGCTATACTGTATGAGGATGGGACGTTCCAATGAACGCAAACGCTGCTGAAGCTGGCTTTCATGGTCAAAGTTTGTCCAGCTACCATAGACAAGCTGTCAAAGTAGCTGCGCCTCTCTCGATCGCCAGAGATATTTTTCGGCGTGAACCCCATCGAACTGGTATTGTGGTGCTACGAACGGAATGCATTGTTTCAACGACGCTGGCTTCAAACCAGCTCGCAACTACAAATACAGAAAACACAAAGGGTCTTCGTGGATGGACTGAACTCTATCATCAATCGGTAGTTGTAATGTTTGTTGCAGCAGTTCGAATTCTGCTCTCGTCGCCACTTTCAACGCACACTTGGTGACAGCCAAGGAATTCCGTCGCGACTGTAGAATACGAGTGATTTGCGCTTCAGGATTAGAGCTTCAAATATTTGACGGCCACTGTACCAGGCTAAGTTTTCATGACGTGGGGAATCTTACACGGGACAGCAACGATGATCAGTTGAGTCTACCAGTCTAACATCGATCGGGCGAACAGATTCTTTTTGCAACTTGAAAAGCCTCGCAATAGCTTTGTCGTGGACACAGCCTGTGTGATACCATGACCCTTATTTACATTTATGTTTGTGTGGTCTATGAACCTTAAACTGAGACTTCTTGATCGCCCTCGCAGTTTTCTACTTTGATCATGTATCGCGAATTGGTTGAGATCAAGTCCTGAAGATGCATGTATCAAATAACATTTTAGCATTTCTTGATCGGGTCCTAGTAGCCGATCAGCTTTCGCGGACAGCCTGTCAGCATGATCAGTAAGGGAATATGGGTATGTTCCATGGCGCATCCTAGTAAGGAAGTTGTTGTGAGAACAAAGTGTACCTACCAATGTGTTAGTACCGAGCTGATGTCTCAGTCATGCTCAAAACCTCACTAAAAATTCCTGCAGATAGTTTTCCCATAACACAAGACGTGTTCAGCGTTACTACAGTAGGCTGTAGACACTGGCTAGCAGTTCAATCGTAGGTAATCTGCATCCTGGTGACCTGTGTGGACAAACAAAATAGTCTCGCATCATTATATGACTGTAGTAAATGCATACATAATTCACTTGGTATGAAGACGAAGAGATATTCTACTTGCTTTTTTCTTGCCACGTCTCTTCCGCTGGACCTCGTTAGACGCTGCCAAATTGGTAGCACTGCAAAACCTGTTTGTATGGAGGATATGTACAGTATTCTGCGCCGACATAATAGCTCACGAGATCGCTATTGCCTGCCAGGCAGTTCACCAGTCTGGTAACGCAGCTGAGAGACTTCGATGATTGATTTGATTCCCAACATCGGTTCAAACGTCACTGGACGCTTGAAGCTCGCGATCATGCTTGAAGTTGCTGGGATTTAACAAAAACACGGCTGTACATGTAGTTGCAGTTGGGGGATTTGAGGACACAACCATGGATTTCTGGCGTGTTTCGCCGCAGTAGTGCGCTTCAACCGGGCGATCAATCGCAACAAGCGACCCGGAAGCACGACAACGTTCCAGTCACTGCAGAACGAGCCGGTCACCGTGCCAAGAATAGTTGCTTACGCTCGCCGTATTGATTCGTGGTGACAGTGACGTTAACAATGCGGCGTTGGCCAACGCATGACTCGAGCGTGTGCAGTGCAACGAGTGGCTACATTAGTGTAAGCTCTTCGCGGAAAACGGTTCAGCTGGTTGAACCTGGGTCATAGTGAAAATCAGACAAAGAGCTGTCGCCATTGCACCAGAACGGCGACCTTCAAGTTGCGCGTTCTGCAAAGCACGATCCAACGCGCGAACGATTCTTTACGTCCCTGCATTCTTAGTCCGTCGTCGCTATCTAACGATTCTCCAACACCTCCAACACCTTACTGTTTCTTAAGGCCACATCACTGGTCGCCCACAACTCGGCTTACTCATCTGCTGGCTGATCAAGAAGTAGCATTTGCGACAGCAAAAGGTCTTCATTCGATGCAAAAGCCGGCAAAATCTCCGACTCTCGTAAATATAAACTATCGCAGGCTTTCCAACCTCAACATCTATCGTTATGTAAACTCCACCAATCACACAAATGCTATTATAGAGGAAGTTTCGAATCTTCGAGTGCACCGGAACGACCAATTCAGCTAAGTGCGACCTGCGCACGACTCTACACCTTGCACTTACACGACCGTTTTGCCAGAGTAGACGCGGCATGACCAGGCATTCATTCCCCAAATCGCTCGCTCCTACGCAAGTCCCAAGAAGTCCAGACCATCGAATGTGTGACGTCCTTCCAGCTCCAGCCCGCAGGTGCCTTTCTCCGTCAGGCCTACACCCTCCACCCCCATTCGAACCCCATTGCGGTCGTGGCAGCTGCACCGACATTGATGAAGCACTGCGGCTCGAGGACGCGTCCTACGCGACAGTGACGCCCAATCAGGACGAACCTGAAGACTTCCTCACGTCCATCCGTCGCGGGCTCGATGAGCTCGAGGCTGAAGCCTCAGATGACGAGGATGACGACAGTGACGACGAAGGCTATTACTATCAAGCCAAGGAAAACACATACTACAGCCCAGACCAAAAATTGCCAATGACCTTCTTGGACGATGACTTTGATCTCTCGGATACGTCCACAGCCTCATCGTCACAACTCGCCCCATGGGCTCATCAAGAAGACGAGAGTGACAGTGACGACGATCAGGAAGACCTCATCTTCCAGCTCGAGATGTGAACGCAAGACTGTAGTGTAGATACCGCAAAACACTATTATTTAAGATAGCGAGTGTCCAATAACAAGTGACCTATTCTTGTGTACATGTCTTGGTTCGATCGCTGAGTTATCAATAATAAACGAAGATTCCTATTGAATCTCGAGGTATCTGTCCGTTTGAAGTGTCTCTCTGGTAAGATAACGTCCTCAAGAAACGCATAATCATATTCTTTACTTTATCCATGTTGCCTACATGCGGACGTGTGTGCTTGATAAGTCCAGCTGTGCATCATCGATGCCCGAGATGGACTCAAAGTTGCGTGTGACTGTGCTAGACTCGGTTTCACCATTAGGCTCATTGCTGCTGATGCGAGGGAAGTCCGAGCTTTCACGGAGAATAGCTCCTTCCTGGATGATCGGTTCGCCTCCAGCTTCGTGATCCTTTGAGCCTGGCTCGCTGAATGTGAACGACACGAACGACGTGTTGGCACTGGCGATTCGTGTGCCGTTGTCCAGTATAGTGCCTTGGTTCTCGTCACGGGCGTTGTAGTAGCGACGTAGACCTTGGATAAGGCGATCTGCACTTGGTTTGAAGCTCATTCCGTTACCCATGAAGTGAAACAATTCATTGCGAGCGAGCGAGTAGCGTTTGTCGAGGCGGGGTCTAGGTCGTTAAGTGCAATGGGGAAAATAGGTCGACCCTTATCCTCTGCGAAGGCCAACTGATCTCGCACCAACTCGTTGCCCATTGTCTGTTTCGAAAGGATGACTAAAAGCATGTACAGCGCAGGATGGCCTCTTGAGTAGCATGAATGCGTTCCTCAAAGTCTTGGCCATCCACGTTACGATCGCCGTAGCAACCACACCAGCGTCGATGAGTTCGCGATACAGCTGCTCCACGAAACCAGCATGTTGTCTCCGTGTGAAAGGAATACGAACGCTTCTGCGCGCCACTGGCATCCGGATCCCATTGCTGGAAGAGACGAGAGAAGCCACCGCCTCCGGTAGTCGCCAAGATGGTCCCTGTTGCAGTTTGTTTGAGCCCGTTGTTGCGACGACTGCTAGCGATGTTTTTCTGCTGAACTGCATCGCGGTTCTTTTCAATCTCATCGCGGACGCCATCGAGTAACAAACGGAACTGCGATTTAAATTTCGCTTCGTCGTAGTCGTACTCGATCTGCTTCACATTCGTGCTGTTACGTTTGGTCTGGGTGATGGCAGGCTCAAACGGGATAATTTGACGAGTGTACAGATACACCTGTAAATCCTCACCAATGCTCACACCTTCTGTCGATATCGCCAGAATAGGAGTACCAACCTGCTTGGCCAGAGCTAATTCCTTCAAACACCACTCGGACTGTGCGTAGTCTTCAGTGAGAAGACACAGTACAACAGCAGCATTTGTGATACCCCGTGCGATTTCCTCACGCCAAACAGAGCCACCACCAATGCCACTTGGGTCCATCAAGTCCAGCCACGTCGTCACATTCGCGTCTTCAAGAGCCTTGCGAATTTTCTTAGCGAACTCAGCATGCGAGTGCGTATAGCTAATCATCACATCGCGTTGTCCGGCAGCACGTTTGATCTCGAATAGCAATCGAGTCGAAGTTGTACAGTCCAGCGGCCGCAAGCCCTCAATGTTCATCTTCATGAGGTTACCACCGTTAGCCAGAATGGCAAGTGCTGATTGTTCGTTGTCCTCCCGTACAGCAATGTGCAGTGCAGTATCACCATTCGTTGGTAATTGGTAGTTAATATCTGCACCAGCAGACGTAAGAACGCCAAACACTTCGCGTGTTGCATCGAGTCCAGATGCAGCACACATTAGCGGTGTCATGTAGTCTAAGTCCACCAATTTCGGATCAGCCCCAGCTTGAAGAAGTGAGCGTACAACATCAGTCCTATTGAGTCTAGCCGCCCAATGCAGCGGAGAACGTCCACGAGCATCCTGAAAGTTTGGGTCGGCACCTGCTTCTATTAGCAACTCCACTACATCTAACGCGCCACTTACAGCCGCCCAATGCAGCGGAGTTCGTCGGTTTAGACCCACATAGCCCATTTCTCCCAAACAATCCACGTCCGTCTTTTTGCGCAAAAACTTTCGCACGGTCATGACATCGTTTCTTCCAGCAGCTGAGTGAAATGGAGTGAGTGCAACATCACCACCCCACTCTTCGAGTTCTTGTGCTACTGCGTAATTGCTTCGTAAATACGCCAGTTGCAACGCCGTAAGGGTATTCATAAATCCAGGGTCTGGTACGGCAAGAGGGTCAGCACCGTGCACAAGTAATTCGCGAACAACGTCAGGGTGTTCTGCCAGAAAAAGTGGAGGCACTCGATCGGAACGATACGATGATCGTGCAAGAGTACGAGCCGAAACACCACGTGAAAGTAACCATCTAACAGCCTCCAACTGACCGGTGGACACAGCACAATGAAGCGGTGTCACGAGTGTCGTACGGAAAATTGATGCTGCCGATTCTTCATCACTACCACCTCCGTCAACTCCAGGACGTGCAACGAAAAAGCGAGCAAATACCAAAAGAGATCTCCAGTGGAGAACCGCACACGACTAAACTTGTCCATCGCTGTGATATCGAAACCTCGAGATTCCAATAATTCCAACGCACGAATATTGCCGTGATAAGCTGCTACATGTACGGGATTCTTTCGAGATTGAGCAAAAAAACCTAAGAAAAGTGAAGCTGCAGCATAACTTTTCGAGGAAATCCTTGTTCCTCACTTGTCAAACCTGCAGCTTCAGCATAATCCAAAATGTCACGCATTTCTCGCAAGTCACCCTGTCGAGTTGCCTTGTACAATCGTTTGCGTACTACTGCCAATGCCTTGTCAGATTGATTCATAAGTTGATCAACACCCGGTTCCATGACATGATGACGCACATCGCCAGTTTGGTCACTCTCTTGAAAAGCTCCTAGTAACATTTTTACATGTTCACGAAATCGTGCAAAGTACTGTAGTTCGGTAAAAATCCAAACGAAACACACGATACTGATTAATCCAAATAATTGTACCGCATGTTTATCACATGTGAAGACACCACCTTTGAAAAACATGTAGAGGAAAAACATTACCACCACAGCTTGGAAAAGTAGCAACATAACTGCTACCAATTCACAAAACTGAAAACCAGACGTCTCTTAATTTTGGTAAGGTTGCCATCATCTTCTTCATCATCATCGAGATCCAACCCTCCATTTCCCGTTTCAATATCAGATTTGTCCATACGACCTGGAGTACCAGTTGCTGGTGCAGGTTCATCATCACGTTTAAATGGTTCAAATAGTCGCCAGCCAGAACCTGGTAAACACAGCAAAATTACCGCTGGGAGTGTGTGGTAAATCAATGCTGAGAATCCACAACGTTTTCGCAACTCGATGCTTGGAACGTATACACCTCTCGGGGAGAACGCAACATGAATCCGTAATCATTAGGCAACTCTTCGTTTAACACCAACCAATCTGGTTTGTAGAAGTAGTAGAAACCCAATCCCGCGGCCAAAACGAAGGCCAAAGGCAACCCAGTGTGCAACAAACGTCGTGCAAAAAAAGAATTGTGGCGGAAACGTGCGTTGAGCCAGTGACGTGGCACATGCGGCATTTTGCCCCGCAATGCAACATTGGTGTTTGTATTGTAGAAGGACCTTTTCTTGCTGGACATGGTCGACGGTGGACGTCTGCGCAGTTGTCCGGAATGGGATGTCCCCAATTGATTGAGGGACAAGTGTGAACCTCGAGAGACCACACTAGATGCCACCGATTTGGCTGCACCTTGGCCCATGAGAGGGATCATAGGAATGCGTTGAGCGTCCTCCTGTTCATCTTCACGAGGCATTCCGTGTCCTCCATAAGACACAGATGATTGGCGACTTTCGTTGCTCATCGTCTTGGCCTCCGAGTCGGACATGCGAGGACGCAATGTCGTCATCTTGTCCTGAGGGGTGGACATTTCCTCGTACATTGCCGTCAAAGGAGACTCCCCTGTCGCTTTAGACAACTGCGGAAATTGCGTGTTCAAAACTTCACGTAACCGAGTTGCCTTGGTCTCTGTTCTTGCTTGTGGTGTTTGTGGGTTGCTACAAGGCCGAATTCGGCCGCCACGCGCGTCTTGCAAGCACGAGTCTTTGCTTCAGGAGACAGTGAATAGTAGAATGTCTGCGCTCGCGCCATGGAGTTTCGGCACCATCAGGACTCGTACCCAACCCCTTCTGTGACGCTCGCGACGGTTGCGACCGAATTTTGCACCTCCAGTCCACCCGCTGTACCGTAATCCTTCAAATTGCTGTTTTATTTGCAAATTGAAAGAACTGTTGCGGACTTTGCCGAGAGTAGGAAAGTCTCAGCATCACAATGCTACGTTGCTAGATATCAGAGCGCATACTGAAACTAAGTGATTGTTTTCGTTTGCCGAAGAGACGTCAGACAGGCCCAGCAAACTGAGCCATTCATTATGTACTTCGGCAACCAAGATGCCAAGATGCTAGATGGCAACTACCATAGCCAGTGGTGCTTCAACACTCAGTAATGTTTGCAATTGCGAGCCAGTGGTGTAGCTGGCGTGCTTATCTCCCGCACGTCAGGTGCCGTATGACAGCCAATCAGCACAGGAGTCGTATCAAGAAATGTATTAAATAGGAAAAAGCTACCGGCAATAGGGCTGTGGTCTGGGCCAAAAGGCTTGTCTTCGTCGCCGTAGAAACCTGCTGCTGCAGTATTTGGTGGCGTGTGTGTGCCTGGATGCAGTTGGAGCCGCGACATGGATCGTATTCCTAGCGACTAAAGCGAAGTTCTGGGTGGTGACAGAACCTTATTGCTTCTCGATTGTGTCCTACTACGTGTCCATTGCATCCTTCCTATCATTTTACCTGCAAGATTTTTCAAGTTGCCAAAAAATTTCAAACAACTCGACCTTCGAGTATTATTACAAACTTTGAAAATGCTTGCCATTCCTTCACACAGGTTAAGGGTTACTGGTGCAACTAGCGGCGCTGAATAATGGTCAGCGTCACTTCAACTTGTACCTGGATAGCGGTACAATTATGCACATGAAACGCCGCTGGAAATAGGGAATCGCTTTCGACAATACCCTCGTTTGATTACAACATTGCTTTCGATTCATGCCTGGAAAAGAAGCTCCTCCCGCTGAGACCAGCAACTCGGCACCGTTATCACCAGAAAAGGAGAAAATCAAATGGGATATCTCACGTATCAACAAACACTGGGAAATTGATCCAGATCTCCGTCGAAGTTTACCAGCACTCGCACGAGCCAAGCGGTCTGAATATGAATCGGCAGGTAACAAATTTTTGCGGCTCAGCAAATTACCACTTCCTGCTTCACCCGATCCTGACCCAGTACTTTTGGACTTTGCAACATCATTTCGCGGAGGTCGTGCTGTGTCTCAACGTGCTATCACAATAACAGCAGAGACCAAGGCGAAATACTTTGGTAAAGCTGCGAAGACGAATGCTATGCAATTTTTCGCCAACTTGCAGCACAGAAGCACCTCCCGCTCGAACCACTTAGCGAATTTCTTGCCGAGCAGGAAAAGCATCGACAGCAGCACAATAACCGTGACGACAACAACAATTCCACTCCTGCGATGCCATTCCTTCCCACTGAGTCAATCAAACGTGGTCTTACCAATGGTGGGTCTAGCAAACGTCCTTTAATCTCTACTTCTATGCGCCCTGGTCAGCGAAGTAGCGCTTTGGGTGGGATCCTTTCACTGCACGGCACAAATTTTCATCACTATGTCTTGAGCGCGATCTACCTCCATGCATTCGACTCATCGTACGCCAGTATTTTTCTCCAGAAATTAACGTCTCACACATGGCAATAGGCGATGATCTAGCTTGCGTTTTTGCTGCCTGTCTGTTAGACTTGCCTATGGTTACTGGTCTCAATGCGCGCAATAATCGCCTTCGTGATCGTGGACTACAAGCACTCGTTGATGTCGTTGTGGCCAAGACAGATCTTTATCATTTGGACTTGTCGGAGAATAAGGTTGATGGTCAAGCTGCTCATGCACTAGCGTCGTATTTGGGATCAGCTTCATGTAGATTACAGACATTACGTTGGCCAGCGCCGATGTGGATGATGATGAACTAGTACCGTTGCACGTGCACTGCATTCAAACAAATCACTCCAGACGCTGGATGTATCACGAAACTCTGTGGGTAGCAGTGAGCATTTGAATATTGTTCGACCTTCAGTCACTACAGGTGGTGAAGCACTTGCCACAATGATTAGTATCAATAGTACTCTTACATCACTCGATCTGTCATGGAATTATCTCCGACTCGCAGGTGCTGTGGAGATTGGACGTGCTCTAGCCTATAATTCTGGCCTTCGTGAGCTCAATCTAGCTTACAATGCCTTTGGAAACACTGGTGCGCAAGCTGTTGGAGATGCACTGCTCTCAAACACTACGTTGCAACATTTGAATATGAGTCACAACAATATTCCTGCACAAGGTGCACTTGCCATTGCTAGTGCACTCAAGATCAATTCTGCACTTCCACTTACTGAGATAGCACTAGGTGGTAATCCACTTGGTAGTATGGGTGGTAGAGCATTGTTGCATGCTGCTGCAGCTTGTGCAGATAGCAAAAAGTTATCTGTTTCTCTTGAAGGATGCAATTTCGATGCTTCTGGCGATGGTGATGGTTCATTTGACCCCGCTGATCCGACAGGGAGCTACGATCTGAATATGGAAATTCCATACGAACGTGCTGTAGCACTTGAATTACTACGGGTAGCCAACACGAAACAAGGTTGCAAATTCTTGTCTATCGTGCATACATCAACGGTAAACAAACAGCGCCGAAACATCCGCGTTGAGTTACGTGAAACGCAGGAGGGTGTTGAAGCACGACGTAAACTCCTTAAAACTGCTGGTGTTCTAACCGATATGGAAGTTCCTAGTGCTCGTGAAATGATGTCAAAGCGTCTGGATCGGGAGTCGCTGGAAGCATTATTTCATGAACTTGATAGTGATGATTCAGGATTTATCGATGAAAGCGAGCTTCGTGAAGGAATGCGCAAGCTCGGACTGCAGTTTCGCGACGACGATGTGCCACGATATGTGGCGCTGTATGATCTCGATGGCACAGGAACCATTGAGATGGAAGAGTTTGTGGAGTTAATGGAAAGTTTCAACCTAGACGAATTGGACGGGAGCAACGTTCGCGAGTGCGTGGATGTGGAGACCAACTTGCCTTTCAAAATTCCAACAGAAGGTCGATTGCAACTTGACTTCGTTGATCTCCATGTGACTGCGGGTAATGACAGCGCTCAATCGGACGCAAGTGTGGAGAGACTCATTGAAAATATTTCGGCTAGCAAGAACAAGACTCAAATGCTGCTCATGGCGAAGACTGGCCTCATTTTTAAAGCACATGAAGCTCAGCAACTTGTTGAAGCAGTACGGGATGTTTGCGATATTTCTCAAGCAGTCATAGCGTTATTACCTCACATGGTAGACCCTCGTAACGCGTACACCCTGATGGAACGTAATCTCAGTTCAGCTGACAGACTTCGCGTACAACATATAATGGGGCATGCACTTCAGCCCATACTAGGACTGTCCACAGGACATTATCGCATTGACCTCAGCAATGACCTGGATCGGGTTACGCTGCGAAAACTTGTGGAGAATAGTAATCGCACAGCTTTCTTACGCAAGAAAGGAGGTAAGAAGGACACCAGCCAGCATACCAATTACCACGGGTTTCGCAACGAAGTACTCCACGGAAAACCTGTCATCTTAGAGCCCAAATTCCTGGATACCGCACCACGATTTGGTTACTTGGAACTTGACTACGTCCAGCTTGGACGCACTCCATTCCATGCACTTTCAAATAAACGGTTTGAGCAAATGCTTCAACTCTGTCAACTAGATCGAATGGGTGTTGGTATGGGTGTTGGCGCAGCTCCAATTCCGTCGTCCGTCTCGGTAGTGTAAATAATTCTCGAGGAGCAAGAAATTCAGTGTCAGCGCCATTGCCTTCTTCGCCTCCGTCAACAACTACAGATTCAGCGTTCCACCCCAACGCTCGTTTACTCGAAAAGTGTTCGAGGAGTACGAAAAGATGAACTTGCTGAAAAACTATATTGATTTTGGCGCAGGTTTGAATCGCTCAATTGAGTTAACACCAATTCCAGGAGAACAATCGCGGATATCAAAGCTGGAAAGTGAGGACGAGGAACGCAATGACGAAAGTGCTCGTCCTGTGACTTCGTCTCTTGACCCTGAATATAAATCACTGTTAAGAAGTGCGGGTGAAACACAAAATGAAGGTGGTGATCTCCAACGCATGACAACCCCAGCAATTCCAGCTGCACCAAACGTCTATACTGCGAGACGTTTATTATTCAACATTCAATGGTGCTTATCCACGCGTTGGATAACTGTACAACAGGCCGTTCGGCTATTGAAAGTTTGGCCGGTCGCCTTCGCTGCCTCCCGCTGTGACCTTGTGTGTACAATATTCGACCGAGTCACAGATCTCCACAACTTTAGTAGTGTATTGTCCACTCTTACAGACGACGAAGCAGCTCAAACACTCTATCGTCTAGGAATGCTCAACGTATTGACTCCGTTATACCCCGACAATTACTATGAGCTCGCACTAGCTCGTTATGAAGAGCGTGAAATTGCAAAGGCTCTCGTGCGGCTTGCAATTGATGAACCAGGCGAGAATTGGCAAAACGAAACGTTTGGGTGGAGTCGAGACGAGAAAATCCCAGGCTGGGAGCTCAATTACTCGTGGCTCAAGGACGGTGGGTTCCCTGAGAAAGGATTTCTCAGTCTCGAGTATTATTCAGGTGCTGACAAGGGCTGTGGTCCGGTATGGCCTACACGCCGAGAACTGGCAGCTCACACTTTGTGTGGATTACCAGACAACCTGGACGCATTCGAAATGCAAATTGATTCCCTGAGTATGAGGAATGTGGTGCAGCGGCAGCAATTGTAAGCAATAAAATAAAGGTTCGACTGTCCCCAACTGTGCCATTACAAAATCTATCACCTAAGTAAAGTCATCGCAATGATGAAGGAAGATGCTTATGGCCAATTGTCAATGCAATGTATTGGACGGGGTAGGCGCAAATCTTACCAAACTTTCATGTCAGCTACAACTTGAGCTCGGATATATCGATCTGGGCCACACTTTGCATCGCTTTGACCAGTATCCGTACCTGAGCTTATGTTCGTGAGATCAGTTAGGTGCTGTATCAAGAGCGCGTGGACTCCCTCTTGCACCGAGTTTTTTTCGCGCTGGTGGTTTTTGACGAGCAAAAGTGGTCTTATCCAAGTCTATCCAAACAAGTTGTTGGTGGCGTATGTGGATGGCCGATCAAAATTTGTATACGGACATTCGCTTCTACAGGCGATCGCATGTGGTGTCCATGTGGCTGGTACACCCGGATGATCACGTTTGCCATGGTTCCGTATCTGGATAGACGTATTAGTACTGAATGGTTTAGAGCAGCGTCTTGAAGTAGTACAAGCTGGTATGAGAACAATGACCACATGTGGTAAAATGCGAGATTGATGAACGTCAGCAACGTAAAACTTATTGTGGCCAGCCGTATCCCGTCTATCTAACGCTGTGGAAGCATGTTTTTGCTGGTAAAAGAATACATGTAGAAAAGCAGGGTTAGCCGTCTCACCTTCAACATCGCCAATACAAAATGCAAGTATAAAAACTGAAGGGATAAGAAATGTACACAATACAAATGCTGCAGTGTGCAGCACATTTTACACATCTTGCTTAGCTCTTGTAGACGAATACGGTTTTGTACCGGTGGTGTTGCACGTCGTGAAGCAACCTGTCAGCTGGCAGTTCGACGGCACTACAATCGGTCGCGGTGTCGAATCGGGAAGCACTTCCTGTTGCATTCCGCAGCAATTTTTGCTGATTGACGACAGTAAACAAGCGTCGTGTTTGACTGTCTTTGACTGCTCCTGAGTGCCAGCGGGTGGGCTCATCCGGGTGGCTTTGCTAGTCAACGGTCACTCCAGCTCCATCTCGCTGCGTCGCGCTCCGCAGGGTTTTCGTGAAGGCGGCTGGCATACCTACGTGGTGATCGGCGCTGGAGGGACACCACAAACGAAGTGTTGAGTGCTTGATTGAGTTGTCCACGTCACAGGTGCATACAAACCGTATAAAGCTAGATGCCATGGTCTGGTAACAAGGTAGTTTGACATCCCCTCTAAAAAGAATTTTACACCTGACCATTGTGGCCAAGACTTTGCACTGTCCTTGATCCGTTTCAAGAAGCTATCGTTGACTCAACCATACAGCACCCGACACATCCATCCATCGAGGATACGGAACCATGGCCAACGTGGTCATCCGGGTGTACCAGCCACCTGGACGCCACGTGCGATCGCCTGTAGAAGCGAATGTCCGTAGACAAATTTCATCCACTCACACCACCGACAACTTGTTTGGATAGACTTGGATAAGACCACTTTTGCTTGTCAAAGACGGCCAGCGCGAAAGATTGTACTTGGTTGAATCGAGGAGTCCTCGACCGTGGAGGACTCGAGTCGATCCCCTCCTAGGAATCCACGCCTCTTGATGCTTCAACTGGCATCCTTCGCGACAGTCAGCTGGTTTCACGGACGCAAAGCTCAGGCACAGAAAACTGGTTACAGTCTCCGCAAAAGTTTGGGTCTGGGCTGCCCAGATCGATGTATCCGAGATGAAGGTGCTCTAGTAGAGCCTCTACAGCCCACGCAAAAGTTTGATAAGATCCACGTCCAATACATTGCATAAGACAATTGGCCGTAAGCACCTTCACCATCGCGATGACTTTACGTCAATTGCTCGCAGGCACACAGACGTCCTCTGCTCGTGGAGCCAGTGTCCTTTAGTCTGACCAGATGGCTAACTTGGCAGTGACTCAAGAAGTACGTTCTTGTGCAAGTCTCCAGTAATATTGGCCATCGGGTACCTTGATTGATCGCAGCCAGCGGCATGGTAATCGTCACTTGTGGCTCCACGAGCTGTGGCTGCTTGTAGCGAGTCTATCTCAGCTGCTTAGGAGCTATGGCGACACTAGCACTTCGATGACACCCAAGCTGGAAGCAAGCGCTTTCTGCTTGGGCCGGGCCGCTACCGGAAAATCCAGCCAGCAGCTCCTTTCAGCGATCGTGGCAACGCTTGAAAAATTGCGTTCAACGTCGCACCTGACAAGCTCGCCCGATCTACTCGATCAGCAGCAACGCCTCTGTCACAGTCGTGGTCCTCCCCGCCCGCCTTTGTCTTGCTACGGTCAACGCTTCTGACTGCTGTTGACAGAACGTAGCGTCGCGACTCGGCGAGATCGCTCGTTCTTGCTCTCATTTATCCATGCATCACTAAAGTGGCCTCAAAATGTAAAAGACGCGAGTGCATAAGACCCAAGTACGGTTCACCCGCCTGTCACCTTGACTCGTGTAGACCTTCATAGTTTAACACTGCTACCATTTCAGTACACTAACAGCGTCTGTACTACACCAACGTCTGTACCAACAACGACATGAGTGCTGTCGTACAATCACTCGAAATGCGTCACACGGACATCATAGACGTGGTACGCGTAGTGGCGTCGAGGCGGCATTTTGAGCCTTTAATTAAGGCCAAGTCTCCATTTGCACGTTACAGTCTCCACTACCAGCTGGAAGCTGTCATCCACCCGGGATTCCATATGCCGCCAAGGTGTCAAGAGTCCGGTTTGGACGCCATACTTGGTGCAGGTTATTTGATGGAGCTTGTGGATCGGATTCGCTGTCCCTGCCTTTCCTGTCGCTGCTGCCTGCTGTCAAAGATCGACGAGAGAGAGCCACTGAGATGCTGTCCGCCGTGCCTTCTGGTCCGAAGCTCTTGATCCGCCCTCATGGCAAACATTGCGGTCTCTACCTCATTATTCATTTGGTCGCCTCGCGGACACACAGGAACAACCATTTCAACCATGTCCACGTTCTCCGTGATCCGCTTACCGCACCTGTCGACAACTGAGTCATTCCAGATGCACCCTCAACAGTATCAGTTCGGTGGCATGCCCCATGCTGTCAACTACTCGAACCCGGCACAGGAACGGATGGCACTACCAGCTCTCAATGTCTTGCCGTCTAGGGTGTACGCGTCTTACTCGAAGCCAATGCCGGCAGTCGTAGCTTCTCCAGCTGCAACACTATCGCACCAACCTGCTCAGTCACCATCAAAGAAGCGCGTGCGTGCACTACCCAACGCTTCCAAGTCCATCACATTGGACATGCTCCGTCCACACTTTGAGAAGCCGTTGGCGGAGGTGGCCAACATCTTTGGTATCTGTATGACATTGATGAAGAAGATCTGCCGTAAGAACGGCGTGCCACGTTGGCCACACCGTCAAATCCGTGGACTGCGCAAGAGCATCTGGTCCATTGAGAAGGCTCTGCGTTGCTGCGAATCGGAGGCTCAACGTCGTTCGTACAACGACCACTTGCAGAAGCAGCGAGCGAAGCTGTTGACCATCCTCAAGGGACCTGCAAGTCCCAGCAGCAAGGCTGCATTCGAACTCGTGCTCTCAGAGCCATGCTCACCCTTGAGCGAGGTGACAACTCCCACTGCTGCGGACAAGGCTCAGACCCCATCGGATTCCAGCTACTCGGCAGCCAGCCCGTCTCCTCGCTTCCAGATGCCGACTGCGTACTCGCAGGCACCGAGCACTGTGTTCCAACCCCAGATTGGCAATGTGTCGCCCAAACTGCCGTCGATCGCTTCGCTCCTGATGAAGAATGAGGAGCAGCGTTCCAACTACAACTACCAGTTCTAAGTGTGGTCGAGTGTTTTCGTGTGACCAAGTTTGTGTCCTGTGCATGACGACGCGTGTATATGTTTCAATGTAGTGAGTCGAGTAGTGTTCCAGTGCTTTCAAACAGTAGTGTAACTTTGTGTTAGGTGGACTGTAACGAGAATCAAAAGGGTCTATTTATCCCAAACACTTTGTTTCCTTTATTGGTACATCCAACGCTTTCTTGCGCTCCAATTCAGGAAGTATAGTGGATCAATGAAAGTTGTACTGCTAGTATACTGTTAGCTATCGGTGTCACGTACATGCAGTATGCGTGCAAACTACGTGTACAGCACTTCGTAGTGCTAGTAGTAATGGTCAGTGTATATTGTCTGCAGTGGTGTTCAACGGAACACTTGGTTCTGTTGGTTATTGAACATTCCAAGAAGTCATTGAAAATATCAATCATGGTACATTATATTGCTTGGCTTATGCATTTTTGGTTGCCAAGAAGTCATGATGCTATTCTGCCAGCCCATGACCCAATGCGTTTGTTCCGAAGACCAGCAGGTTGGAGCTTGCGTGATAAACTCTCGTATCTGCAAGCTCGTGGTGAGCAAGTTGGTCTGCAATAGATATTGGGGTAGGAAGGGTAAAACTGACGAAACCAGGACAAACGACGGTCCTGGTTGCGATCAGCTCGTGCCTTTCCATCTCTAGTGTTGTGTCATCACGGTAGGTTCTTCCATTCGTCGAGCCGCCTCCACCGCAGACGAACTATAGCAGCATGGCGCCGGAGCTGGGGCCACAGGTGCATTCATTTGATCGTCGCAGTGAATCAGCTGCTGCTTCAAAAGCGTGGGTCCGGTAGCGTGCGCACCCTCTTTCAGGACGACTAGTCCACGAGGTAAATTCATAGATTGATCCACACGCTGCATAGATTCGAACACACGAGAGAGCTTCACCCAGTGCGGTGGATACTTGAACCTCGCCACATCCATCAGCAACACCATGTCTCTCTCAGCATGGTATCCTCCAATAGGTGAAAAGTGTCCGTCTCCAGTCTGTCCCAGTACTTGGCGGCTGTAATTCAGCACCACAATCTCCGAGTTCGTGGCACAACTACGCTTGACAATGTCCCTGAATTGCTCCAGTGTAAAATCATTCGTAGCTCGGTAGTCTTCCGTCAAGACGCCATTGCAGCGTGCCAGGCAAATGAATTCCGACATGCTGATCCCTTTCTCCTTAGCCACACTGAGCGATGTACAACAGTCGAAGAGTTCTTCACTAAACCATCTCCACGGTCCTTTCCACAATCTACCCGGGTCGATCTGCAGTGCATTCAAGCACATAGCTAGAGTGGCAAGACCGCAGAATGCAGGTTCTGCCTGAGTGATGAACTGCTCAGCCAATGGGAAGTAGATTTGCATGTAATTGTTGCTGCTGTTGATGGCTTCCGTAAAGAGTTTCCGTCCTTCTGGACTGGAAAAAGCGATGCAATCCAGCGGCAAATGACGACGATGAAAACTGCTTTGAACAGCGCTACTTGTAACCGTAGAATTGTTCACCATGGCGTGCATTTTGTCGTGCTCCTTTTGCTGATTATCTCTCTCCTGAGCACGTTGCAAAGCCTCTTTCTCCTGTCGTTCCTTCTCACGCTTGTTCTTGCAGCCACATTCCATGTCCATTGGTAACTTGCACTCTTTCGACTCTTCCTGGCTCAAATTAACCGACTTTTTAGGCACTTGAAGTCGGCGAAACGGTTTGTGTACCGGCGGAATGAGTCCTGACGGGTTAGAGTGCTCGACCCGCGGGCGAATCGGGTGGATTGCGGGACCGGGTGCGGGTTGCGACTGAAGAGGTGAGTATGTACCGAACCTAAAAGCCCTGTAGGTGGCGGTGTGGATGACACGACGGTGCTGTGACGGTGGTGTGGTGCACGAGCTTGAGCCTTGGCTGCAGCTACTGAGGCACTGGGAAGTTGCTTGTCTTCGCGAAGGAAGAGCTTCCAATGGGTCGTAGGCGCAAAGCGCGTGGGTAACTCGCGGGTCCGTGGCCACATTTGATTCGGCTGAAAATACCCTTCACTTTTTGCCCAGATGCGAGGAAGTTGCTGCTTTTAGCGACGTTGAATCTCTAGATACGTTGTCTTATAGCCCACAAATAGCCGAATGAATGCCTTCGATTGCTCTGTGCGATTGACAGGGAGAGTTAATGGCGAAGCAACACGCACGACGGAAAGAGGTGTGTGTGGTCTACCCCCGTCCAGAAATGACAGCTCGTAGTGTAGAGACGGGCGGAGGTTAATTACAAAAAGTAAGTATAGTGACGAGTTCCAGGCCACCTGGACTGGAGAATATCTGAAGCAGGTGTGAAAACACGACGTCGTCCTCTGCAGATGGCATACTGATCGGCGACGATGAGAGGCCGATTGGAGCACAGCGCGAGCCAATCGAAGGCTGCGATTGCCTGAAGGCACGCGTCACTGGCGCGTATTGGACCATGGAGTGGCGTGTGCCTCGCCAAGACACGCTCCAGGTCATGAGAACGTGAGCCCGTGGCACGCTTCCTTTGGTCAAAGAGCAGCCACGGCAAGTGGATCTTGTTCTACGGCAACTTCTGCTCACCGTATGCACTGCGCCGTCGGAGATCACGGTCCTGTGTGGAACGTGGATCGTCATCTCTTGAGTTGTGTGTGGTACACAAAGCAACTTCAACTTGTTTCAAAGATGGATGTCATGTTCACTGTAACAGAATTTGTCGTATTAGCACGAGCACTACCACTTTATAAACAATATTACAATATTATCACTAACGTTAGCAGACTCAGCACACAGTGCTACGAGACATCGCTTGTGATGTATTCTCAAGTAGTGAACTTTCATTTTTATCTCCTATTACCAGAAGTTCATTCTTGATCAAGACGGAGTATATCGGTCTTGATGATTGATTCTGGCAAAGGTATCTCTAAATATTCTACTGTGTGAATGCGAATTTTTTTCAGCAGGCCGTGGTCTTCCAAGCATTTCACGGAATTTTTCATAGCCAGCGGTGAAGTGTGGAGTAGTTTTTTGCGGCAAGCTTCATACACCGACTGATAAGGCGCGAGCTTCGTGTCTTTCAGCTTCCGACCACGGCTTTTCGATGAACCCGCTACTGCGAGCTGTTGGCGCGCGAGCTCTTGCAATGTGGCCACATCAGTTGGCGTAAGACTTTGAAGAATAAACTTGACTCCATTGCTCGTAGCATCCGTTGTCTTGGCACGTTTGGCCAGTCTCAACTCAATCTCGTCCGTGTACGGTTGGCATGTATCAAGATTCTGGCTAAGCCACTCGAACCGCAGAGAGTCTTCCTCTTTCCAAATGGATGGTCCATTGATGTGGTCCATCGAAGCAACAAGTGCAATGAAAGGAGCTGTCGCCAACCAACTCAAACATGTCTGAGCTTCTGGGTTTCGCAGCGCCACACCATCAATGGAGTGCACTAGCAAGTAAATTGGAGGTACATGTCGTGATGGTTTAGTCTTGGCAATATCTCGACACTGTAGCAAAACCACAAACATACTCAGCCACACTCTGATTTAGGGATACCACAGTCATCTTGTACCTGCTGCGAAAGAGACTGGTTTGGTTTCACGTCGATATGCAGTATCTAATCATCAATCATTGTAAAAACAACTCTAGACATCACTGAGATTAGCTCACTCACCTTCTCTTGGATGGCTCCAGCCAAATACTTGAGTGAGACAACAGGCAGATAACCATGTACTTGCATCACAACCCCATCGCTCAAATACATAGATGCAAACTCCTACCACCAACGAATGAGTATTGAGTCATTTCAATAGAATAACCACAGCACTCACTTGCAGCAATTTCAGCTTGGAGCCAACACCATAGAAGAGCAGATTATAACCAGCTAGAAGTTCACTCTTCCACTCAGGAAAGTGCTCGAAACGTCCGTCCTGCTGTTCCACGCGCTCATCAGTCGCTTGGAGCTCTGCTATCAATTGACCACGTGACGGCAACTGCAGTGTATGGGTCTCTTCTTCTCCTTGATCAGAGGTTCCTTGTGGATTGCTCTCCTGTTTCTGTCGATCCTTCAGAGGTGGCGGCTTCGGTTTACGAGGAACGCGCTGGCGCATCCGCTTGGATGTGAAGTAGGCATTGGCAGACGTCGCGCCTAGCTCCACCCTGTTGCTGGGCTCCCGTCGCCGCTGCTTCGCGCGCTGACGTAGTCCATCGCTCATATTGTACTGTCACTATGTCGCGGGAGAATAGTGACACAAATGATGTCAGTCTGGCCCAATGTTCCTCATGATCGAATAAACCATGAGGAACATGAATACATACAGTATCCTTGTATAATACAAGTTGTATTGGTCGACATTGCTCTACGATCCTAGACTACATTATATAGCTGACGAATTACGTTTGTCCACACGACTGATACTTCGCAGCGGACTGGTCAACTAGCGTAAAATATCACAATGACTTTTACAAAGTCGAGAGGTAAAACTGTTTAGGAGCTCATTTGCAAGAGCCTGGTGTTCCCGGTGGCCACAATTGGCAACGTATTATTGCAAGTGACAACGTACAAAACTTTATTTAAAACGATAAATCTGATTTCAACTTGCTGAAGTTGAAGTTGCCTTAGTTCAGTTTCTGCTTGGTGCAAATGAGCTGCTGGTGTACATGTCATGACACCAAGACACTTAGCCACAACAAGGCAACAACAAGCTTAAAACGTAAACGATCACTAATACTCTTCATCATGGGTTCTGCACACAAACCCTACACAAACCCGCCGGACAATCGCCATCACCAGTATTCAATTCGTCACGAACTGACGAAGTCAAGGCGAATCTAGAAATGGAGAGCTGCTGTGCCTGCAATCATGAAGAGAAGCAAGAACAGAAGCCAAATATAAAACAACTTCAAGAGCAGCAACAAACTGACAACCCCCAGACGTCTCCAACCGTCCAAACGAGTTTTCATCGTCGCATTCTACCCGATGAATGCATCGCTTTTTCCAGTCCAGAAGGACGGAAAATCTTCACTGAAGCCATCAACAGCAGCAACAATTACATGCAAATCTACTTCCCATTGGCTGAGCAGTTCATCACTCAGGCAGAACCTGCATACTGCGGGCTTGCCACGCTAGCTATGTGCTTGAATGCACTGCAGATCGACCCTGGTAGGCTGTGGAAAGCACCATGGAGATGGTTTAGTGAAGAACTTCTCGACTGTTGCAAGCCACTCAGTGTGGCTAAGGAGAAAGGGATCAGCATGACAGAGTTTGTGTGTTTGGCACGCTGCAATGGCGTGGTAGCAGAGGACTATCGAGCTACGAGTGATTTTACACTGGAGCAATTCAGAGACATTGTCAAGCGTAGTTGTGCCACGAACTCGGAGATTGTGGTGCTGAATTACAGCCGCCAAGTACTGGGACAGACTGGAGATGGACACTTTTCACCTATTGGAGGATACCATGCTGAGAGAGACATGGTGTTGCTGATGGATGTGGCGAGGTTCAAGTATCCACCGCATTGGGTGAAGCTCTCTCGTGTGTTTGAATCTATGCAGCGTGTGGTTAAGGCGATGAATAAACCTCGGGGACTTGTGATACTGAGAGAGGCACCACATGCTACGGATTCCACGTTGGAACAGCAGGAAAATTGTCCTGTTAACAAGCAGACAGCAGCTCCAGTGGCACCAGCTCCACGGTCTTGTTGTTATAACTCCACAGCTGTGGAGGCGGCTAATCGAATGGCGGAATCCTCGTTGACCACACCACATTAGAGCTAGAAGGCGCGTCGATGTATGTTAGGACCCTCGACTGTCCTATCTGCTTGATCGACGCAACTCTCTAGCTCTTATCTATAACAGGCAGCCAATTTTCTGTTGCCATTGAACGTGCAGACTTCCTCTTGTGCGGATCTTCTGGTAGAATACTGTGGTTATCATAACAAGACCTCGTAGCAGACTACAATGCCGAAGCAACACCAGATTCTACACTTTGAGACCAGCAAGACAAATGAAGTTACCCAAAGCATCTAACTTTTAACTAATCCATCACAGCAGAAATCAATAATGAATACGTTCTCAATAAGCTGGCAAGTCGTACCCTAGTAAAACAATCTTGTTGCTGTTGCCCTCTTGGCAATGCCTAACATCCAGCTCGCTGTCAGACAAAATGGAACGTCCAGAGAGCGTGACAAAAGCTAGTCGCACACTCTGGCGCCAGGCGACTAGCGTAAGATATGACGAACTTCGAGTTGAAGCTGTAAGAACGCAACTACATGTTATCAGATTGCTATCTATTCAACTTATATCTGCGTATATGTACATGATAATGTCCCTGCGGCTACATGAATCTCAACTACAGTGCTACACTTTCTCCTTGCTCCGTGGCATTTTGCGTTTCATGGATTTGACAAAGTGTTCCTCGTCGCACAGCTCGCGAGCAGCCAGGGTGTTCACAGCGTTTGCCACCTCCGTGCGAGATGCAAAAACCATTGCCTCGATCTTTCTTCTCGCAATTGCCATACTGACACTTGCGGATTCCGCCATGCACATAGCAACGGCCTTTACGTTGCTGACCACGCGTGCAGCCTGGGAACTCGCAGCGTTTTCCGCCTCCATGAGCTCGACAGAATCCACCGCCTTGAGAGCTGCGATTACACCCACCAGGACCCGAAAATTGACATCTTGCACCACCACCATGAGCCTTGCAACGACTGTTGGACTGAGCACGTCGAGTACAACCAGTTTCAATGCATTTTTTGCCTTTCGTGACCTTGCCGTTCGCCCTTCCCATGTTGTTCTCTTGACCAACTGGTGAAGCTGATGTTGTTCGAGCAGCTTTGACCTTCGATTGAGAACCCGAATCGTCCCTGGATCGTTTCGGGCGAGAAACCACTGGTGGAGTGCCGAAATCAGCCGAAACAATGAGTTCCTTCAGTGCTTTATTGGTCAATGAAGCAGGTGGTGAGATCGTTAACGAGAAAGGTGGTCTCTCCACAGACGTCTTGATGGTGTCAGCTTTATCTTCTCCATTGGAGCTTTCCTGTTGATTGTTTCTCGTTGATATCCACAATCCTAGAGATTGTGGAGAATTTGCACCCGGGTTGAACATGTCCACAGATCCAGGACTTGTTTGATGCATGGGAGACATTCCCATACTGGCCATTGCCATCATGTGTCTCATTGTGTGGACTTTTTGACTATTGTTGCTTGCTGGAGTGGCAACATCTTGACTTTCTTGCATCCACTGAGTTGCCGGGGACGGTGGAAACGTCGAGAAGCCCGTGTAATAAGGTCCTTGACTCAATGGAAACACCGGCATCATGTTGGACTCCACATTAAAATTGCTTGAGCAGATTCCCCTCATACCTCCAGAGCTTGAAGGGGGTGTTTTAAACGATTGAAACATAGTCGATTCACCATTGTAAAATGTGTCTTTAAGACTCGACTCATTGCTTCGAGGTAGATCCAGAGGTTCCAGTAGCAATGAATTAGTGCTTGTAGGGGCTTTTGCCACTGTTTCCTGCTCTTTTTATAGTGAAAATCAGGAAAGTCTTGGTCATTGAGCATCTGGCTAAACATGTCGTCTCGTGGAGTCTCACAAAGAGCGGAGTGTCGTCGGATGGAGGTTGAAATGGTGCTTGAAACTGAGAGATAATGCCTCCACCTAGTAGTGAATTAGGGGGAGGGGGTACTCCGTTGCTACTTGGCGGCGTGGGCACTGAAAGAAGGGATTTGACTCTGTTGCATGGCGGCGTTGCCGACGGAAAGAGACTTGAGGCAACGGCCGATCGCATCTCGGGCGCAAATAGCGATTCCACAAATGCCACCTCATCCATAGCAGCAGCGGCCTTCTCTGGCAAGGATGGACGGCAGTTTCCCGTTGAAGTTGCTTTTTTAGCAAGAAGGCTACATGCACCCGAAAGGCTAATGAGGAAACTCGACAGACGCGACGAGTTGTGAGAAAAACAGAATCAAGACGCACCTGATTTTTGCCTTCAGTCAGGTCCGCCCTGTGGATGGCAGAGAGGCAATGTGAGCTCTTTGCTGTCCTTGGTGTTGTGCAAGGATGGCTTGAGTGTGAGTGAATGGAAATTATTGCTTGTCTCGGGAGGTTACTACCGGGTGTGTGGTCGAATAGAGGTGACGGAGACTGGCGGCTTCGATTCGATCGACTTCTATGAGTGTGGCCACAATGAGGCAAAGTTGCGGCCAGAACAGGCAGCTGGTTGCTGGCAACACATGGATCGCGGAATGCGGTCAGACGAGAGTTTAATGGACGCCGCGAGTTCAAAAACCAGCGTGCTGCGTGCAGTGATAGCAGTTGCAGGCAAGTTGCCGAGCATATCATGTAGGCCCCGTAACGGCGGCAAATCGTTTCCTCCGTTATCGCTTCATTCGTCACACTACAATAGCGCGACCCTTGGGCTGGATCTTGTAGGGGCATGGGAATGTTGCGCTGACTGCCATGCACTCCGTCTCCGTCACATGCTGATCATGGCTTCACTCGCTTGCATCCATCTGGCCGACATATGAGCCTGACGACTCGATTTCTGAACTGCTCAGGTGGTCGCCAGTTGCTGTTGACCAGCAGTAGGCACCGCATGCACGAGCTGCTGATCGACTACAGCTATTAGCACCCATAATTGATGTCGGAAACACCTCATATTCTGCTGAAGCGGAACAGCAATGTGTAGGCGACCTGCACACCGTTTTGTACATGTTCATGTACTCTGTGTGGATAGCCTGTCCTCTGAGTCACTACTGAGTCGGCAGTACGATGGTCGATGAGGTATCCTGTAGAGCCGCATGGACAAACGATATCGGGCAGTTGCTGCACAGAGGAAGATATGGAGTTCATAGTTATGCATCTCAACTAAATTTGCTCTCATTTGTATCACCACCACAATTTTGGCTCATGCAAAAGCAGGAATTCGTCATGAATGCGCCAGTACTGGACTGTAGAGGTATGATGAACGACAAGGTTGTCGCATCAACGTTGCTGGCAGGACAGTGGCTGCTACTTGGTTCCCTCGTCGTAACGGCGATCTCCGGTTCAAACAAATGTGGCTAAGCAATCACGTGTGCCTGTGCCAACGTAGCATTCCCAGCGATTCACCGAGTCGGCTACAGCGGGAGAGGACTATAGTATATCATCTTGGTGCGCCGGCAGCAACGCTGCATTACCTCAGCTCCGTATTGCCCTCGGTGGGAGCAGTAATACAAGACTTCAGACTGGCACTAACTTAGGTTAAGTTAAAGCGTGGCTACAAGGCAAAACTTATGTTCAGTGGCAAAGCCAGCATAACGCCGAACTTTGGCATGACATGATCTTAGGATGCACTGTAACTCGCCGCGGTGCTGCACCGAGTTTAACTTGATCTTCTCCACATCGTCACTGCCCAGGCCGTGTTCCACTTGAATGACTGTGTGTGTCAGTGCTGCCCGGCCCAGCATCGCCCGCTCGCGTTAAGAAAGTTGGTCCGCGTGAGTGCCGATTCCATCAAGCAAGCTGTCGAGCATAGTTTTGCGGCCGCCAAGTTGAGTGTGCAGCTTACATCAAACGACAGACAGTGTAGCCACCCCAAAAATGCTGCAATGGATTGTGCTTTTCTCATTGTTGATCTTATTGGAGACTGCAAAAAAACATAGGATAACATCTCAGTTCTTATTTGCCGGTTTTGCTGGACTCATGACAGCGTGGACCGGATTCTACCGCACTAGCGTGGCGACGCCCCGTTTGCCACTTGCAAAGGACTGCGCTTCGTTGCCTTTTACGACAGCACCGAGTTCGCGAGCTCTCCGTTCGCCTCGAAGCTGTTGCCTGCTTGGAGCTTGCACTTTGCTGCAATCAATTAATCTCGCGAGTCCGTCGTTGCAAAAAGCAATCGCGCGTGTGTAATGATGTGATGCAACTCCGATGTTGACTGTTCAACGAATTGAGGCCCAGCACGTCATGTTGAACGTGGATTTTGCGAGGCGAGTTTCGCCAATTGAAACATTTCAGCGTCCGAGCGACGGCCTCGCTGCTGGACTCATACACTGTGTGATACAGGGGAGCTCGAGAGTAGCTTTGCAGGCTACTACTACTTTGCGGAAGGCTCATCCTAAGTTGAACATTTTTCACAGTCTTCTCGGGCAGTTCTTCGAAGGAAAAATCTGCGTCATCTTGAACGCGCAGCTAGGTGAGCTGCGCGAAGCTTTGAGCGGGGTCTTCCACATCCAGTGCATCTGCAACTTGTAAGTCGCTGTCACGAGGATAAGAGCAATAGGCGCGTGGACAGCCCCTTGCACCTGCCCCTCCTTTCCGTGCCGCTCGCACTTCGGATCAAACGCAAATGCCTCGAGATCACTGGGTGGGCTCACAATGACAAAAACCATCATGCCCGAAAAACCAGGCACATTTGCATACATTTTTCAAGACCTTTTTTTAGCTGACAAGATTACGACAACACGGCCGATCCAACAACAAAATCCGAGAACAATTTGCAAACATTTAGCGCGGCCTCTGCCGGGACTTCGTGCCAGTGCCGCACTCAACGGATCATCCCGTCCAGTCGTGGGTACCGACGGCCGCTTCCTCACTCGCTTCACATGGCACAACACTGGCATCTGCGCTCGCCCACGTGGTGTCCCCATTTGGTCATTTGTAGATTTCCTATCAGAAAGAAACAGGCATCTGCTTGCGGCAACACCGACGGGCGTAAGCGCGCCGTGCCACTCTCTGAAGCCTATCGGGGCTCGTCCACGTCCGTCTCCGTTTCTTCCCACCCCGTCCCCGTCCAGGCACAAGTCAGCTCACCGCGCTCGGTCGATCGCTTGGAAGGTCTTCAGTCACAACTCGCGCAGTCACTCGGCGCATTTCCCAATCCGGCGAGCGCTCAGCACGACAGATTACCAAAGCCCCCACGTTTTGTTGCCTTCTGCAACATTCGTACACCACATTGTTTTAACCCCCAGCATGTTCGACCCGCGCCTGTGCTCCCCCGACTCGCCCGTTGATTCCGCCATGTTCCCTCCAGTGTACAACCGCTCGACGTCCTCATCGTCCACGGCCTCCATGTCTTCGTGTCCAGGAGACGCCAATACCAATAACGAAGTAGTGAAACCTACCACTTTTAAGCACGAACTCGAGCCCTTCGAGTTCCGTCCCAATCCAAGCACCAACCCGACACCTCGTTCTCAGAACGGCACGTCACTCAGTTCGGTGTTCGGAGACCAAGACCTCATTGACGCCATCATGTTCAGTCTCAACACAGAGCAGAACAACACGAACAACGTGGCCAACATTTCCATTCCTGCTTACAATCCGGCCTTTGCCATGCCGCGACGCTTCCAGCAGGTTCAGATTCCACAGCCTCAATCATTCACGGCTCTCATGCAACAGCGCCCAATTGGACTGCCAATGCCGAACGGTCACATCAAACCGACTCTAGCTGGCCCTTGTCTTCGCAAGCCTGGCACGTTCCTTAATAAAGACGGTCGGTGGATCAAGGGGAAACCTTGTCGAATGGAAGGTTGCGACAAACGTGCGCAGTCGAATGGACTGTGTAAAGGCCACGGTGGTGGTGCACGTTGCAGCTTTGCCGGTTGCAGCAAGTCCTCACAAGGTGGAGGTTTTGCCGTGCTCACGGTGGTGGCAAACGGTGTATGCACGAAGGGTGTGAAAAGGGCACGCAACGCAATGGATTTTGCTATCTACATGGTGGTGTGCGATCATGCAGTGTTGAAGGATGTGATAAGAAGGACCGAGGCAATGGCAAGTGCTTTTCACATGGTGGCGGTCGCAAGTGCCAAGCACACATGTGCTTCAACACGATCCGACGGGGCACCTTTTGCGACTTGCACAATGGCAAGTGAAGACAAACTCAAAGAACTCGCCACGCAGACACTTAAGTTAAGGCAGGAGGTTTGTTCAGAAAGACGTGGCGCGTTCGTGATCATATAAACCACTCCATTATACATTTTGCGGTGTCATGGTAATGCCGACATTTTACTCTACATTTGGTGCTTCTTGTCTTGAACGTATGAGCTGGGCGCTGTCATGTTTTCCCCTTATCCGACAAGAAAAATTTCAAAAGGATGTCAACCACATGGTGCACCAAGCACGGACATGGTGCCGCAACCGAGATGCCATTCAGCTGGATTTGACAGGAGGCAATCGACGAGACAGTGGCAAAAGGTTGAAGCAACGTGTATCACTCACGATCTAAGCACAGAGGCATTGCAAAGGCAACTTTCGAATTGTATTCCAAGATTGCAAATCGCCACTTCAGCAAGCCCAACAAGCCCACTGTCTTCGGGCACGGTCAACTTGGCCGACGACGAATGACCTGGGAGTGACCGTAATGCCAAATCGTCAGTGGAATATCAGAGAATCACCTTGGCTTCAGTAGTACTGAATCAGTACTACTAAGAGTAGTTGCTGCGTTTTACCCACATCAATACATGTACACCTTTACAGACAAATCTGTTTTGGATGAATCTTCGACCACATGCAATGTATAATACATGTACGTACTGAAAAAACGTACTGGAAATGTAGTCACACTTGGCAAATGTAGTCACGCCGAAATGTGCATCGATTCCACAACGAGTGCAACGCATCTCACCAGCAATCATGTTCAATCAGAAGTAAGCAACTGAAGCGCAAGGCCGTGTGATGAGGTGGGTACGCTGTGATTATCCAAGCAGACCGTGGTCCTCGTCGGACTAAACTCAAGTGTTGTAGTGCACCAGTCCACTTCCCAGCCATCAATTTGATATGCAACAGTAGTGGATTTTCAAGTAAACTGTGCACCAAACCAAAACTCTACCAAACTTTTGACAAGATGGTAATGTCACTCGTCATAAAGCCGGAGGTGTCAAGTCAAGGGGTCGGAAGAACGGGGCCTGTCCTTGGCAAAACGATGTCACGTCCAAAGCATTTGCAGCACTTTGCATAGTGGTGCAATATCGCCACTTTGCTGACGGGGATGCGTGCTATGCAAAGCGCTGTTAACTTCTTGCACATTGAACTCTTGACCCGCATGGATGCAACGAAAACACGAGGTGGGATGCTGTGGGTGAAACAGGAGATGTTAAATGGCTCTGCTCACGTCTCCGTTGTCGAGACGAGATGAAAATACATACGTAGGTCGTTACTCAATCTACCACGTAAAAATAGGGGATCACTTTGTCTCCCCAACATGAGGTTACGAGTGACTCGACCTTGACTGATGCTCCAGCCATTCGTAGATGACGAGTCACCACCTACTCCAACTACACTTACGTATGAGACTGTATTGTGCACAGAATTACCGGCATTTGATCCGGTACCTACCCTTCGGTCGGTCTTACTGAGTTCCTATCGTCTTAAACAATTTGAGTACTTCTTACGCAAAACGGGATGGCTTACCATGCCCATTTACACATGTGGGTTAATTCTACGAATCCTCGTGTGTTCCGTTTCCGCACCTTTAGGACGTTTAATCGCTCCATGGGCGGCAATTCTACACATTCCACCGTGTATTGTATTCGCTGCTGGCATTCGCGTTGAATTCGTGAAACTTATTTTATCAGCTTTTGATTTCTGGTTTCCATTTGCCGCTAATACCATGTTTATGATTGTATTCGGTGCTGTTTTGAGAGATGTTCGCGTGATACTCGCAGTTGCAGTTTGGGTTGCTTTTGGATGCTCGTTCCTGCAAGAAACCTACTTTCGTGATTCGCGAAATATTGCCATGTCTGCTTTTATCGAAGCATCTCTCTTGGTTTTACTTATGGGTAGCATTTCACTTAATATTATGGACAATCTCCATCATTCCGACTTGCTTGTTGCAGGTGGACACAGTTTGTCTACTAAAGATGTGTTGGTAAATGTAATTGGAACGATGGCAACTTTAATGGTTCGAACGATGTACCGTCGACTCCGACTTATTAAGCGGCAAAAGAAAATGAAGGGCACTGCAACACAATCACTAGGTTATCGATGCTTCATTGCTCTAAACCCCACTGGACCTGGCATTTCAGCACGAAATAGTGTCGTTCCTCACCCGCTCGGACCATTGCTATTTTTCAACTCCAAGTCACGGAAGAAGATAAACGGATCTAGAGATAGGATGAATAGCAGACACATGTCGAGTTTGATACTACCTCCGTTGCAAATTCACTTGGTTAGTGATTCAAGACGATACGATCCTCGAGATACGCTATGGTTACGACTTGGATACATTGAACCTTTGAAAGTTTGGCAAGTGTTCGTGTTACATGTATGCGGAGCTACAGGGTTCATACTAACCATACCCTCGATTTTTATTCCACCGACTAAAGAGATCAACGTCAGCGTCATTGGGACCTTGTGTCTCGTAACTACAGCGATTTTTGTGGTGTAAACTTTTGTTGCTATCAACGCATTTTGTACAAGCGAGTGGTTCTGTCCTTTGACTATGTATTCTTGATCTTGCAGTTAATTGCAGCACATTTGTGTCTAGCTGACATTTTGTGCTGGCGATGGACTTCTACCTGTGGAGTGACCGCTAGTTTTCTTTGGGCTCAATGGAGTTTAATGATTGACGCACTTACTCCAGTGATGCGGTATCGACTGCATGTCAAGAGCTGGATGCCGACTAGTTGTATCATGCTCTTCATTATTATTCAGCTACTCGTCTCGCTTGACGTGATGATTTGGGACTATTCGAATCTCCGAGATCGAGTGTTCTGGGATCTTGCATTCCTCGGCCGTAAAGCTCAATTCCGTGTGATGACGTTCCTTTGGAGTCGAATGGTTACAATTTTCGTTTGGTACGGTCGACTTTACTACATTTTGGTCACTAGAACGCATGAGAATACTCTCATCATTTTGCGCGGAAACGTCGAGTTCGACTATCAGACCTGGCGACTACAAGCAAACATCGCCCGTGAAACAAGGAGGAAGGCCAAATCGGCACAATCAGTCGTGACATCGGTTCTCAAGTAGAGGGGTCGAAAAACGAATTGTTCATTCAAATAATACAAACATGACAATTGAGTAAATGCTGCTAAGATACTCGTCGCGATCATGGTACTAGTTAGTAGTATTAGCATTGTAAGTGAATGTCTTCAGTGGTGTCACCTACCAGTTTTGCTGTCATGGCTTAAATTTGTTTGGGTTTTAGTCACCATGTCAAGGAGTTGATACCTATACGAACGACACATAGGTTTTCATGATTAGTGTGAATTTGTCGAGTAAACCTCGCCGTTTAATACCTTCTAGTGTAGTGTGCGCTTGCTGTTAGTTCTTACAAAATAGAAAATATGTGCTAACGATACTTTGTCTGCGGTATTTTTCAGATGAGATGTGGTATTCGTTTAGATATATTTTCTATCTAATTATCACTAACATCGCACCGACTGGTTAAAGCCTCGTCAATGTGGGCGATATCGAAAAAATGTAACTCAGGAGGTACTAGAATGTGTTGAAAACCAGTAAGCAGTGTCGATTTGTGAGCTAGAGGGACAAGTAACACGACATTTAGAACCATTACATGATCGGATATTCCTGCCAACACCAATTACTAAAAGCGAACCTGTCCGAGAGCAAGTTGATTCGCATTTAGATATCTCCAACAGGAAAACAAGCTGCAAGCACAAATTGTGACGATATCGCCGCGCTTGTAGGCCAATGTTCAATGCCACGTACTTCTCAAAGCAGGAAACAGTACCAATATCAGATTGTCGTAATTGAGGATATGCCTTTGCTGTGACTTACTGACTGTATCAACAGGTTAGCCGTGGCTAGAACAACCACAGAGGTGCACAATACCACTAACTGCGACGAACACGTTGGTATCACCTGTAAGCATAATATTGAAATTCAAGATCGAATCAGAGTGAGAATGTTTTGGGTCGACAACTTTTTGACGTCTGGAAAACTATTCTAACAACAATTGTTCTTCCTCATAGATGCATCTTTAAACGATCTGAGCGTGGCCTCGTCTAGAAATCGCATCTCCACGTTCGTCTTGTTAAGCATGGAATGTTGCCTTCGAGCACAAACTTGACATCAATGGCAAAGTAATGCGCGACAACAATAGGGATTAACCGCACCTGTCATAATGGCCGATGCAACATCGCATGTGTACGTCATTATGCCTCAAGTTGAGTATTGATAGTTCAGTGGCCGACGAGTCCTTCCACACTCCTGATTGTACTGCATGATTCATCCAGTTCTACCTTCAGACAAGAGACAACCCTCATCGTCTAACGATGTACACTACCAAATTATCGCATGGGGTCACAGCCTCCCTTCTTTTAACCCTGTACTTATGGTCAAGACTGCTCTTTTGAGTCCCAGTTCAGTGAAACAATTCAACCAATTTGTGACAAAGTATTTCTACCTCATTGAACAGTCCATTGTCGCTGCCATTGCTTTACGGTTTGCCACATTTGCAGTGCCGGCAATATTGGGCGCGTTATCGCTCCAATTTCCGCTGTTCTACATTTTCCAGGCATGTTGGTCTTTGCTTCTGGAATGCGAGTTGAGTACATGAAAATTATTGCACATACATTTGATTTTTGGTTTCTTCAAGCTGCCAACACGTTGTGGGCAATCACCCTCACTGCAGTTTTAAACGATACTCGCGCGATTCTTGTCGTGGCTTACTGGATAAATTTTACCAACTCGTTGTTTCAAGAAACCCATCTACGCAATACTTCCTTGATTGTAGTGGTCTCGTTATGGGAGTGGGTATTTTCATTGATGCTAATGGTGTGGCTTTCGTTGGGATTTGTTGATGAAGTACATCATTACGGGTTGATCATAGCTCGAGGCCGCACATTTTCGACAAAAGACATATTGACTAATTGTCTCGTAACCATGGCAACACTGGCTCTGAGGAATCTCTATCGAAGGTATCGCCAAACAAAACTCCAGAAAAATAGTCCAAGAACTCCAACTCGAGCTTTGGGATACAGATGCAAGATAGCATTGAGTATCGTGGGTCCTTTGTATTGCAATGTTGAGTCTTCTCAAGCAGCAATCAGTCAAGCCTCACAAGCGAAAACTACCTCTGCTGAAGCCAAGATCATCTTGCGCCCACCATTGCAATTGTATCTCGTCACTGAACTCGATACGGTAAATCCGCATTTGACCGTTTGGCCTCGCATCGGCGCTCTTACTCCAATCGCAGCATGGCAAATAGCTGGGCTGTACTCTTGCTGGGTAATTGGTAGTGGATTCGCAACTCTTTCACTCTTTATGCCATGCAAAACTCGTGAGGCTGAAGCTGTTGCTATATCTGCTCTAGTGACCAGCTTACTATTTAGTGGGGTTTACACTTGTTGTTGCCAACGTCAACTATTGAAAAGGATTGTAACATCCTTTCACTATTTGTTCTTGGTTTTTCAGGTCACTGCAATTGGCGTGTGTGTGGCTGATATGCTCAGTTGGCATTGGGTTCCGGCTTGTGGTGTTGCATGCAGTTTGGTTTTGGCACAACCAGTACTGACCGCCGACGCGTTAACGCCGATTATGAAACATCGACTTCACTTCACGCATTGGATGGTTGTTGGTGGTATTGTACTCTTTTGGCTGATACATGCAGTGCTTCTCCTCGACGTGTTGGTTGTTGGTCGTTTCGACTTGAAAGACCGAGTGTTCTTGGAATTTGTCATTCTAGGTAAACAATCGCAATTTCGCGTGGCCCCCTTTCTCCTGAGCCGAGTAGTTACAGTGCTTGTGTGGTCGGCTCGCTACGTGTTTGTGGCGCTTACCCGCCACAACGATAATGCACTGGTTTTACTTCGAGGGAACGTTGAATTTGACTACGAAAGTTGGAAGAGGCAAGTGAATCATGCTGGCAGATAATCGGTGGGATCAATCTGCAATGCATCGTTAGTTGTACAGATTAAATGTTCAACGTGTTTTTGGTTTGTGTTTGAGTATTGACACTGCAATTATCTTCAAAACCTGAAATTATTTATCTCGTTACAACGTCGAAACCACAAAACTGCGCATTATGCATCACATCGACACAGAAGTTACAATGCTGCATTTGCTTCAAAAGGTTTAAATGCATCAAGTTTCCATTTTCAATGGTACAAAGAGAAATCAATAAAAACCATGAAAGGTTTCATTTACTGTAGTAATTGAAATTAGATTGAAGCAACAAGCTAATGCAATACTTTACTTCCATTTCATAGACATTCTGTAGTTACTCAAAGAAGATTGTACGCTACAGTGATCGAACCGTAACAATCAAAGCTGATTGTATTTAGAGTAATCGAACCATAACTCGCGTTCAAACCATTCCTCATCGTATACTTGTATTACATGAGCTGTATGTGGGCATCAACGTGGAAGAACGGCAACATATTAGCAATAGAAAGCTCAATCCTCAATCTGCACCGTTGCACTCTAAACCCCACCAAACACAAAGCCCCCAGTCGCATGCGCTTCGACTTCTTCATCGTTTTGGCGACGATTATCGTGGTGACTGGTGTCAGCTCTGCATCACTACGCCCTCCCAATGTTCCCCAATACAACAAAGCTGAACCCCAGCTGACAAACAAATTTACTGGTTATCAGAGAAACCTCGAGGGAAGTTCCAACTCTGCTACCGGAGCTACGATGACCGACAAAGCCCTTGAAGAACGAATACAGTTTCCCGGTTCCAGCAGGCTTAAATCACTTTTCAAGAAAAATCACGATCTCAGTAAGTCGGTGGACTTGACTGCCACCAAGATCAGTGCGAAGGATATCAAATCCGTTGAGTCCGCTATCAATGAGAAGCCTGAAATGGTTAAGGCTTTGCAGAAGAAACCCAGTCAGCTCAATACAAAAGATATCAATGGAATTAAGGGATTCTTGAAGAATTTCCGTGAACATGCCAGCAAGCTACACTGGAAAATCGTGCTCATAATTCTGGGGTATTCCCTTACCTGGCCGCTCACTTTTCTTTTGGTCAAGTATCTGGAAAAAAAAATCAATGAAGGTTCTCTTTCACTTGAATAAAAAACAACAGCTTTACTTTAAAGTTGCAGCGGGACGCTTATGGGGCAATATGTGGAGAGAGCAGTACTAAGGTTATCAATTACCATTACAAATAAGAAATTAATGAGGTTTTCTTAAAGCGTGTGTTAGTTCCACCAGGAAAACCTGAAAAGTCATGAAGCATCGGCACATGATTATTGTGTTTTCCTCATCACGTCCTCCGTCCTCTCATCTATCGATACAATAGACTAAAATGGGATGATACAGCTGCAAAATGTGCTTCAATATCAGCACACGAAGCCACTAGTATTCTTATCTCCCCCATTCCCACTCAGACGGTTATTCAGTGGTCGATTACTAAAGAATATAAGTTCGCTTATTCCTCAATTTTCCAACTAGCAGGAACAACCACTTATCTACCCCCAGGAAACTCGTCACAACTCCTTTTCAAACATGCGTCGTGTTCAATTCAGCCCACTCACACCGTCAAATTTCCCGTCATCAATGCGGCAGTTCAGTGTAACAACGTTCCCACCACTATCACCACTCGACCCGGTACCTGAGTTACGAGCGGGTAAAGTTTCACCTCCAAAACTCGTGATTCTGGGCCCTCCAGCAGGAGGCAAAGGCACCCAATGTGAACTTCTGGTCGAGATGCTTGGAGTCGTTCACCTTTCAACGGGTAATATCCTTCGTCAAGCTATTCAAGACAAGACACAATTGGGCCTTAAAGCTCAACAATTCATGGACCATGGCGAGCTTGTACCTGACGATCTCATCGTCGACGTTGTGCTTGGGAGACTTGCGGAATCGGACTGTCAGACCCGTGGATGGTTACTAGATGGATTCCCTCGTACTTCGAAACAAGCCGAAGCTCTACTTCGTGCTCAAGGTGGAATGGCTGCCCCGGATTGTGTTCTAGAGCTCGAAGTTCCAGATAAAGAGGTCATCCGACGTATTGCAGGCCGCCGTGTAGACCCCGTGACTGGGAGAACGTACCACGTCGAGTTCAATCCACCCCCGGCTGATGTGATTAACCGTGTCGTGCAGCGCAGCGATGACACGGAGGAGAAAATCCTCACACGGCTCACTCAGTTTCATGCACATGCTGATGCAGTACGCACCGCTTTTGAGACCTATCGCGGTGACTTTGGAGCTACGATTCAAGTGATGCGAGCTAGTGGGTATCAAGCTCCTCCAACCATCGCTCGAGGATTTGCCGACTTGGCACTTGAACGTGCAGCTCAGCGCAGTCTTATTCTCATTCGACAAGACATTTCCAAGCGTTTGCGTCGGCGCCTGGAGGCCGGAAGCCAAGGAGTGTACCACGTCCCGAGTTCGCAGCAAAAGCCTTCATTTCCCGTTCGAGCACACGTTCGCGCGTTGCACGCCCCTCGCTTGATCTCTATCAACGAACGAGTTAAACCAATGCGTGGTGCACTACGTGAACTACTACGGCGACTCCGTTAGTTTAGATACTTTTGACAGCAACTTCAACATGCTAAACGACTAGAGAAATACATGTAGCCATAGACTTTACACATTCATTTGAAAATTCCTGATCGAATCTTGTTGTACCACCACTACGTCCTCATTGAGTCGACGCGTGATGGGCAGATGGAGCCTTCTCAGCTGCTTCTTGAATCATGATCGGATCGCTACTGGAAGGTGGACTCGTGCTTCGAAAACGACGGCATCCGTGTCGAATTTCGTGGCAGAGGTCTCAAATGGAGCCAATGGCCCTTGAGAAAAGTGAAGTGTGAGGTTCGGCGTTTCGCGGTAGGGACAGTATCTGTAAAGCTCGCTGTGCGACAATGGCGAGATGAGAGCTAGATTGCATCGTTGTAGAGATTGGATCTACTCGACTACGTAGTGAGTTGCCAAGACAGAGTACAAGATGTTGGTGGGGCAAAATACTGGATTCGACTAGTTTGCAATGCTAGTGTCCGATGTTCACGGCTATGCACTAGCGTGTTGAAGTCGTTAGCCAATCAATGATCTGGAAAAGTCAAATTTAACATCAGAAAGCCAATCAGAGCAGGGGATCTGCTGGATACCATGTAGGATCCGACGGAGTTGAACTGAGTTCACTTCGCAGTTGTCTTCACGTGTTTAGGCTGCTCTGCCGCGGTGCTGGTGTGGTGTCCCCAGTGGACATTTCACAATGTGGTGAAATGTGGCCACAAGGTTCAGCGCTACGTATGTCCCAGCTGATATGCTCAAGACCACCTTATCAGGCCGCGCAATCGCGGAATTGTCGATGGGGTTGTCGAACTGTGTCGAACGCCAGTGATATGGCATTGAAGTTAGCGAATGTATCGACAGCGCGGCTCCGATCACTTGGTGCTGGTCAGCAACCGTCAATTTGTAGCCTTGCCAGTTTTCGAATCTTGCAGACCAGACTACACAAAAAATGCTAGATCTGGATCAACTTTTTGATCAAGTTGATCATCATAGCCACGCTTCACTAAAATTAACACGAAGAAAATGAGTACTTCCCTCGAAGCACAGGATACTCAAGTGTTCAAATGTTGCTCTCTGCATTAAACCGTCTCAACTAGAGCTAGCGTTGTGAACCGCATATCGATGTCCACGTCCAAAATCAGCTGAAAAGTCAAATTTCTCGCTGAGGATGAGTCGTCCGGAATTTTCTACGCTTCGACACTTCTTCTTCAAGTGGCAGCATAGCCACGGCTCGAACTCACTTGGTTTCAGTAAGGCGCTGCCACGATGGACTTGACTCAGTCCCGAGCTCACTTTACGATTTGAACGATACTGCCAAGAGCTCATTGTGAACATGACGTCGCACTGCCGTTCGCTCTCCGATGGCTATTGCCTCAAGTACGCGGCCGCATTGGTCAAGGAGGAATCCGTCTTCTCCCTCCCGTCTGAAGAGCCGGTGGACGACCACCACCCGCTCGTATTGGCTGTACACCAGGGAGAGAACTTGGCAGCTCTGGAGCAGCGCTCCAAGTCCGAGAGCTTCATCTGCACAGCCCAGGGCATCGTGTTCCAGGACACCAAATGCCAGAAGTACGAGACCAAGCTCAAGAGCCTCATGGCATTGGCTGCCAACTCGTCGAGCTCACAGAGCAATGTGCTACTCGCCAAGAAGGCACTGCGCTACCGCAAGGTGCTCGTAGCATAAGGAGAATGTTGTCTAGTGAGGAAATAGCTTATTGCTATGTATTTAACGCCCAAGAAATCAAAGCGACACTACTTTTGTACCAATTTTTAACAGTCTTGGCCGTCTTAGGACCACATCACTGGAGTTCCTGTACCCACGAGAGGGAAAACCCGTGAGTTTTATCTCAGTAGTGGCTAGACAAAGCTCATATCCATGATTGAGTGTTCAGTCGCAAACTAGCAATAGCAACTTGGTGGCATTTTAACTGAATGGCCCCGATGTCATGCTGTCAGGGGTTTCCGAGATAGCACCAACCTTTCAGACAGTAATGCGTATTTGTGGACGGTACCGAGATGTTTACTCAATACGCAAGGATTACATGATCCTTGCGTTGTTATGAACGCCTTGGAGCCCGTAAAACACAGTCGCAAATAAGAATTGCGATCGTCTTATCTTACGTTCAGAATAAACGGTATTCTCCAGATTCTTGACCACTCAACAGTGATGGCAAAGACGTAACTCACAATCGAATCTCTCACCATTCACATCCTTTGTGTCGTCACCGCGATTTCACCATGAACTTTGGACACATTTGTGGTATGTTAAACTAGCCCATTCGTTCGCACTGCAGCGAATATTGCTAGCAATCCTGTTGCACCCCGTCATTTTTTATGTAGCCCCCTTGATTCCACTTTAATTAATTCTAATAAAACTGGTATTTGAAAAACTTTTGAGGTAACTAGTGCAGAAATTCCTTTGACTCCCTTTGTCAAAAAGTAAGCTATCCGGTAATGATGGCCATTATGTTCCGTCACTCCACAATGGACTTAGCTGGAGTCACAAGTGATATGTGACGATCTCAGGCCAGCCAAACGGAGGAAGCAGTCGTTGGCGGCCTTGACGAAGAGTTGAGGTCGGAGGCGGTGGCGAGTCGGAGGCGGAGTCGAGTGGGCAGCGGCGGCGCTGCAGTCGTGATCTTGCTGGAGGAGTTGACTTGTACAGAAGAGGAAAATTGAGAAGTGATTGATTGAGTTAGTTTTGTTGGCGCTAGCAGTAGTTGTCTCGCAACCAACGATCCTGGGTGACTAGACCTGCACCCAAGTATCCAGGTCCTATCCTAAAAACTATCTTTCTCAAATCCTACTGTTATCTTTCTCTGCCAATGAAATCCTGCGAAGCCTCGGCGTGGCTGAACCAGAATTTTCCCATAGCGTCCCATAATCAAAATATCCGGATGGTAACTGGAATGTTGCCAATCCTGAGGATTTACATCCAATGAAAAGACGTATAAGAACTGTTGAAGTGGCAACTGCAACCACATATAGCCAATAGACTCGTAGACATATGAAAATGTAAAAATTCAAGATTACGCTGAGCCATAGTAATCTGGCCAGCTGATCTTAAAATTTGGCGTAGTGGCTGTATTGACCACTACGTCACATGACCTCCTTTCGAGAAAGCACCACCTCCTAAAAGGGCTTCTCTCTTTTCTTGGATTTCCAATAGAGGTCGATGAGTCCTGGGATCTGTTTCAGGTTCTCAACTGGTTCCCATGTTGCGTCCTTCTTCGTTTCACCGAGCCACCAAATCTGGTACTGCATCTTTCCCTTGCGCTTGCGGTGGTTAACTACAGATTCAACCAGTTGTCCTTCCGTTCCATCGGCTAGCACAACCTTGTTCACCTTCTGTCGGCGCTTTGGATCTTTGCGATACGGTTTCAACAGTGACGTATGGAAAACTGGATGCAACTTCAGGTTCTTCGATAATCCCAACTCATACGAGTCACGAGATACCTTCTTCTGGACAGGAAATGGCCCAATGAACCTCGGAGCTAACTTCTTCGATTGTGTGTACCCCTTATGACGGATATCCAAATTCTTTCCGTCTAGTAACACCATGTCGCCAGTTTTGAAGTCTTGGACAAGTCTGTTTCTGTCGTAATAATACTTCATGCGCTCTTGGGCTTCACTCATACGGTCTTGCGCGACCTTGAGGAAGGCTTCTTGTCGGAGTAAAAACTCTCTTGCTGCTTTCTCCAACTTCTTGAATTCCGGATCTGACACTACATCGTCGGGCATGTATGGAATATACCCAAGATCCGCTTCAAACGGTGACATACCAATCGTAGCATGCACACGTCGATTGTAGGCAAACTCTGCCATATGAATAAACTCATCCCAATCGCTCTGGGCTGGGTTAACGACTCCTCGAAGATAATCTCCGATAAAACGGTTTGTACGTTCCGTTTGTCCATCCGTCTGTGGTCTAAACGCTGATGACAGGTTATGCTGCGTTCCCATAGCAGTTATGACAGCCTGCCAAAACTTGGACGTAAATTTGGAGTCACGATCGGACACAATCGTCTTCGGAAGACCATGATCTTTTACATAATTCTTCATGAAAACATTCGCAGTATCTTCTGCGCTGTCCGTCGTCTGCGTTGCAATGAACTTAGCACGCTTGGTCAATCGATCCACGATGACCATGATGGCGTTATAACCATCCTTGCTGGAAGGTAAGGACACAACGAAATCCATCGAAATGTCGATCCATCTACCTCTTGGTACATCCAGCGGTTGAAGTAATCCCGGCGGTTTCACTTGTCTCGCCTTGTTGCGCTGACACATTTCACAAGTGTTGCAATAACGCTGGATATACTTCATCATTCTCGGCCAATAGTACTTCTCTCGTACTGCGACGTAGGTCTTGTAAGATCCGGGATGGCCTGCTGCTACTGTATCATGGTTCTCGCAAATGACACGGTTTCTCAGATCTTCGTCATCTGGAATATACAATCGCGGACTTTCATCTTCACCAGTCTGATAGTATAAAACACCATCATTGAGCGAGTAATGCGGAACGTTGTCTCCAAGCTTAAGCGTCTTAATAATCCGCTGTAAGTCCTTGTTCCACGCATACATCTTCTTTGCGGACTGTGCCACGGTCATATTGTTTGCTACCATGGTTGCCACAATTTCACGGTTTTGGGCCGTATCAAGAAGTTCCTGAAGGCTTACTTGCGCAGCCTTATGCTCGAACTCAGGGTTTCTTGATAGTGCGTCTGCGACTACATTCGTTTCCCCTGGGATCCACTTGAACATGGGTCGAAACTCCGCGAGTTCATTGAACCACCGCGCAATGCGTCGATTCGCTGTCTTCTGCGTAAGAATCATCTCGATGCTCTTATGATCTGTTTCAACAAGGAAGGGCTTGTCCAGTAGATATACACGCCATGTCTTCAGCGCATGCATGATTGCGAGTAGTTCTTGTTCGCGCACTGGGTAATTCAGCTCTGCAGGTTTCATTTTCCGGCCCGTAAAGGCAACTGGATGTTCCAACTCTCCCTCCTTTTGAAATAAGACCCCCCCAATTGCAAAATTTGAGGCGTCCATTCGAATGCCGAAGGGCTTGGTGACATCAGGAAGACGGAGAACCGGAGGTGATGACAAGCGCTTCTTTAACTCATCAAAACACCGTAGTTGGTTCTCATCGAGTTCGATAGCATCTCGAGAACGTTTTCCCTTGATACATTCATGCAAAGGGCCTGCGAATTGCGCAAAATCCTTGCAGAATCTCGAAACGTAAACAGTTGTCCCAAGAAAGCTTTCCATTTGCTTCTTGGTCTTGGGAACTGGCCAATCTGCGATAATCTTCACCTTGTCTGGGTCCATTCGAACGCCGTTGCGTCCGACGAAGTCGCCTAAACATGGAATCTCATCCACGCAAAATTGGCATTTGGACAGTTTGATGTAAAGTTTCTGTTCTTCACATCGCTTCAATACTCTGTCCAGCGCGGCAATATGCTCGTCGACATCTTCACTCTTGGTGTACACGTAAATGTCGTCGAAGTAAATCCGCATGACATCACGTAAGTCCCTGAAAACCTTTTGTAATAACCTGTTAAAGGTCCCTGGGCTGCCACTGAGTCCCATGGGTGTGACGAGATATTCAAAAAGACCGTCTGGAGTCGAAAAAGCAGTGAAGGGTATATCTGCTTCTCGTAACTTGACTTGGTAATAACCCCAGAGTAAATCCATGCACGAGTACCAATAGCTGCCGGCCATCGCATCAAAGGTGTCTTCTTTGCGAGGCATCGGAATGGCCGGTAAAACCGTAGCTAAATTCAACTGACGATAGTCGTGCACAATTCGCCAACCAACTGGTTTTTTCACACAGAAAGTCGGTGCACAAAAGGCTGACGTACTCGGTCGAATGATGCCAGCTTGAACCATCTCTTTGGTCCATTCCTGTATCGTTTTTCTCTGATCAGGACTTTGGCGCCATTGTTTGACCGAAATAGGCGTAGTACCAGGTTTGAGCAAAATCTCATGCTCAATACCTTCTCGTACTGGCGGTGTCTCATTCGGAAGTTCCGTACGGAAAACCGTATCCGCATACTTCAGTAGCGTCTCATACGCCGGATTGCCCTTGAGAGCATCCCATCCTTGACTCTTGAAGCGTTCAGCCTTCTCCGAATCATGCGGATTGATTACAAACACTGCTTCAATATCCTTGTTCCTACGCAACATTTGCTGGAACTGGTTGGACGAAATAATCTTCGTTCGCCCAAACTGGCCGTTGTGACCATGCTGCCGATAGTAGTTGAAGATCTCGCGGCTCTGCGCAATTCTGGCACGGCGTTGTCCTGCCACCCAACGGGCTGGACGTGTCTTCGGCAGTCTCAACTTCACAGTCTGCGTGTTCTCCACGTTAATGCGAGGTGCAATCTGTCCAGTACTCCAGTCGATATCAGGGTTCTGCTCCCGCAGCCACATCATGCCTAAAACGACGTCCTTTTCCTCAGGAACAGGCATGACTTGGAATGTTCCCGTTGTCAAGGGAAATCCTGGTAACTGTAGAGACATCTCTACAGTCCGACGTGGACGATGCACAACTTGATCATAACCGAGATCAACTTGCATCATGTCACCTTCAGTGACATCCAACTCAAGCTTCTTCACTAACTCCTCAGTTACGCCGTTCAGGCTACTGCCGTTGTCAATGAATATCGTGACGGGCCTCTCTTGGTCTTCCGTCTTGAATGCTCGAGCTTCAGCCTCTAGGATCGCATACACTGCGCCCTGCATATACCGATTCGCTTCAGTACGTTTCGGCTGACTACAATCTGGAGAAATGTGACCAACCTTGCCACAATTTCTGCATGTAGCTTTCTTCTTCCAATCATCGTTCGCGCCTTTCTTCTTTTCGTAATGCTTATTGTTCTGCTGTTTCGATTTAGGCGGACGATGCCCCGAGCTTGACGATCCTTGCGAACCTTTCGCAGGAGCTCTAGGGGGTTTTCCCGAGTAGTGTGCAAACTCGAAATTCGACGCAATTTCAATGGCTTCTTGTAGCGTTGATGGACTCTCTTCTTTGATCTTCTTTGCTGTTTCTTCACGTAATCCGTTCTGAAAAAAGAAACGTTTCTCCAACTCACTGATCGCCAATTCTGTCTGCGACAGTAAGTCTTGAAACTTAGAGACATACTCGTGAATAGTCTCGTTCTGTTTGAGACGAAACAGTCTCTCACGAAGATCATACTCGAAGTCCCTAGGTCGAAAGCGCGTGCGCAGTTGTTGTTTAAACAACGACCACGTGGGAGCCTTATTCGCTCTCTCGCACTCGGTTATAAAAGCGCGATACCAGTTCAACACTGACTTGCCTAAGTTGCTGGAGATTATCGTTACGAAACCAGACGAATCGGCCTCCATTAACTCACGTCTGCTTGCGTAGTACTGCTCGGTGGCGAAGATCCACAACTCGATATCTTCGCCGTATTTGCCTTCATACATCGGCGGGTCCTTCTTCTTCTGATCACCCCGCGCCGCCATCAGATACTCGAACCTTGCGTTAGCTTGCTGCATTTGCGCTTGCAGCTGAGCTTGCATCTGGGCTTGGGCGGCTTGCTGCTGTTGCGTTATAAACACTAGCAACTGCTGCATTGACATCGCATCAGGGCCTGAAGCTTGGGTAGTATGTGCAGCCGGAGCCGCAGTGTCCGCCGGTGCTTCTGTACTTGGTCGTGATGCATCTGCATCACTCGGCGCATTCATTCTGCTTTGCTGCCGAGGACGAGGGTTCGGGGACGGGCGCTCAGCGGCACGGCTTCTTCTTTGAGCCATAACTGCTGGACTTCTCAGCGCGTATTGATAAGGTCTACCGAAACCCCAATGAAGAAGAAGAAAAGAAAAGAAACTACTTTTTTTGTTTCTTAAGTCTACGCTTCTTGTCGAGCTGGATGGAGTGGTCGAAAGTTCCTTCCAGGATAGTCTGCGTCTGGCTTATACGATGTTTTAGCAGTTCAGTCGTATCGTGCAAGACGTTCCTGGCGTTGGAGTCCTTGCAATCTGGAATTTCGTTCCGGATGAGTTGAACGATCTTGAGCTGCTTCTGCGTCGTCAACCACAAGTCCTGGCGTAGTTTGTCGAGCGTGTCACTGCGGGTCGTCAAGGACTTGGTGTCGTTGATAAACGGTGCTTCGGGTTGGCGAGTCTTTCGCTTACCCATGCAAGAATGCCGGCTAAAACAAGTTCAGTAGCAACGAGTGTAGATCAAGCGAAACCAAGTGTGAACTACTCAGAAGTTATTCTCCGCAGTAACCAAGGGGGGATTAGCCGAAGCGTTATACCCTTTAACCCAAGGAATGGAGTTCTGAATGTGCTGAACACACCTAGTACGCAACCACACCAACGAACCACCGAACGTTAAAGCTCGTGCTTAGAGGCAATACCAGTCTTCGACTCTTGAACTTGAACCGAAGCTTGACACGTCAAGTGCTACTATGTGACGATCTCAGGCCAGCCAAACGGAGGAAGCAGTCGTTGGCGGCCTTGACGAAGAGTTGAGGTCGGAGGCGGTGGCGAGTCGGAGGCGGAGTCGAGTGGGCAGCGGCGGCGCTGCAGTCGTGATCTTGCTGGAGGAGTTGACTTGTACAGAAGAGGAAAATTGAGAAGTGATTGATTGAGTTAGTTTTGTTGGCGCTAGCAGTAGTTGTCTCGCAACCAACGATCCTGGGTGACTAGACCTGCACCCAAGTATCCAGGTCCTATCCTAAAAACTATCTTTCTCAAATCCTACTGTTATCTTTCTCTGCCAATGAAATCCTGCGAAGCCTCGGCGTGGCTGAACCAGAATTTTCCCATAGCGTCCCATAATCAAAATATCCGGATGGTAACTGGAATGTTGCCAATCCTGAGGATTTACATCCAATGAAAAGACGTATAAGAACTGTTGAAGTGGCAACTGCAACCACATATAGCCAATAGACTCGTAGACATATGAAAATGTAAAAATTCAAGATTACGCTGAGCCATAGTAATCTGGCCAGCTGATCTTAAAATTTGGCGTAGTGGCTGTATTGACCACTACGTCACATGATATGTCCATCGAGGACAATGGACATATCACTTGTGACTCCAGCTAAGTCCATTGTCGACCATCTTACTACGGATACTGGCTCGCAAATCTGATGACTGAACGCTTCTGGAATCTTGTACTATAAGCACAGACCCCCATTAATGTTGATGCAACGCGACGAGGTAGGTCTAACAAACAGTAAAATGACATAGCTCTGACGTGTTACCAAGCAAGCGATATCAACACTATCATAGCCAATTTTCCCCCAGCTCAAATTAAGTCGACTTCGTCTATACATGAATTCAAGTCTCCAGTTCTCTGCGGTTCGGTATAAACCTGATGAAGATTAACGTTAGCCAAACATGATATTTGGCTAAGTTTTAGATCACGCTTCTTCGGTTGGCAGCTCCAATTTCGAGGTTCAAGAAGACTAAATGAAGTACAACGATCACTTTTCCTGCTAGTCCATTGGCCGTTGGTCTGAGATCGTTATATCAACAACAACCTCGACAAAGTATGAGCATGAGCAACACCGCAAACCTTATCACTAGCTTGCGGTCCTGCCTCGTTAAAAAAATCTTCCAAGAAACGCTACACGGTTTCGATCGAGCGGCATTATCTAGACGTTCAACCACGATGCCAAAGATGTCAGCCGTTCTGATGACCAATCGTGCTATCTGCGATACTCCCATTGCACATTTCGCAGCGACCCCAACACCAACTTCACACGATGACGCAAAACGATTCGTCACTCTCAACAGCGACACGCGCGCGCGTTTCACGACGACGTTCGCTGTCCGAAAGCGCAAATCTTCATCTGTTGGTTGCCATCTTGGAGGAAGAACCAGTGTACACTAAATCTGAAGATGAAGTGGTCGAGAAAGTCGTTCCGCCTCAATGCACCAGCCTCATTCCCGAAATTTTAACACAACGATCCAAGTCCGAGAGTGTCATCTGCACAGCACAAGGCATCAAGTTCCAAGATAAATACCAGAAATACCAGGCCAAACTGGACAGCCTCATGGCTCTTGCAGCAAGCCCAGCGAGCTCAAACAGCAACGCCTTGCTCGCCAAGAAGGCGCTCCAGTATCGTAACAAAACTTTGGAGCGTCGACGCGCTTACAGCTAACTCATCCGTTGGAATCTCCACACCGTTATCTATTAAACCCAGTTTCCGATCATATCCCGTATAATAAAGCATTAACTTCATTTTCGTAAACTGTACGGCTTTTTATTGGATAAATGTTTTCCGAAGACGATTACATGTATTTGCTTGGTTAATGGTTTGAGGTCTTACGGAGAAGTCAAAATTTAGCAGCAGAAAATGAGTGAATTTTGCCTAAAAAGTACAACTTGCAACTCGTACTATTCAAAAGTCAATTCTTCACTAGATCTTTGAAATATCGAATCGCAAATTGCTCTAACTGTCCCTCATTATTTGATTGTTAAATGGATGAACATCGTTAATCTCCTTGAAATCATTAAAACATATTTTGACCAATCAAAAGTAAGATAAATTTTAACATGGATTTAACGTATCATGGATATGATTAAAGATTGTTTTAACCAATGATAACACTGTAAGATTTGTAGAGTGCGCACTACTAAGAGTATACAAACTCTTAGTGAGCGGAGGTTCACATGTCCCTGGTCAAAGGGGGGTTAATTAGACTGATTTATTAATTATTGGTAAAGGACAGTAACACAAATTACTAATTATCTTTACATTTTCCTATTTAAAATCTGGTCGTATCTCATTGGGTGGCTCTCAGCCACTCGATCTACCTACCACTAGTGTGTCCCACACCACTGACCATGGAGTATTCTTAAAGTGAATACTACTAGACAGCAGTCTAAGTCCAGCACTCATGATGAGCGCGGGTACGGCCCCGTCAATCCAGGGACTGTTCACCTTAAAGCGGCTAAAAAACGCAGACTACTTACACAGAGGCTGTTGTTTCTGATACCAGATCTCAACTGCTTTCGGGCAGTCAAATTGGAGCCGGTCTTCCGGCTCCCACGAGTTCTGTGACGGGGGATAACCTCGCCACTTCACATGCAGCTGACGCTTCCCAGAGCGCCGTCGCTCTCGGACGATTCGCTCCACATGGAAGTGATGTTCGCCGTTACGATCAAGGATAACAGGAGGAGCCCTCGCACGCTTTTGAGCTTGAGGCTCCTTCTCAGCTTCATCCTTCTAGACCCTCAACTTCGGGTCGGAATTCTGTGAAGTTCTTTTTGCAAGACGAAGACCGCCGACTTCGAGATCTCGTGTATGCGATCGGGATTGCCATTGGGCCTGGACCAGATAGTCAGGCTGCCGCCCAGGCGAGCAAGTCAGGTGCCCTTGAGGTCCTTCGTCAAGGTGTGGATTCTTTCCGTCGTGAGACCCGGGATCTCCGCGGGCGCCGAGTTTTAGCTTCTTACCTGAAGGAACTCCGTCGAGACTTAGACGCTCTAAGCCATGATGTACACGGCGCTTATATACCGCAGGGGTATTCATTCGGCACGGCTTGTGGGTATGGCTCTTACTAACGTCTTCCCGTCCGGCCCCGCCATACCCTTATGATATGAGCCGCGTGGATACCAGCCTGTCTTCTCTTCCCAGGCTCCGACGCCAGTTGCTCCGGTCGTCCAGGAGGCTCAAACTCGTTTTGAAGAGCTGAACAAGCTTGGCGTTCTTCCGCCCGAGGCTATGGATCATGCGGATCGTGGTACCACTTAAGGCGCCCCACATAGAACGTTGGGCGTGTCACTATTTACTCCGCGAGGGCGATGGTGTATGCCTGCCAAGGACCTCAATGGGTCCAATAAAGCTGTGCTTCAACTTGTTGCTCCCTACGGAACTTACTCGTCCTGGTGAAGCTGTCAGCGACGGTGGGACCGACAACTCCTGACGCTTGTGCGAGGAATGGTTGGGCGGCTGGAGCAACTTGAGGAGTTGCAGACCAAGATGGAGAATCGGTTGACCGAAGGGAAGACTACATGGACCTACGGATGAAAACGCCCATGAACTCGAGCTTGTTCGCGTCAGGCCGCGAAAGGCGGCGCGTATGCACATCGACGCGCTGGAAGGGTCCCCAAGAGACTTTCCCACGGGAACACTACGTAGATCCGCTGTGGCACCGCAGCACTACGGAGAACGACGGCAGGCCTCCGGCATGCCCGTGTCGGAGCTGAAGCGACTCTATATTGCTGACAATGCACAATAAGGTCTGGGAGCTAACGCGACACAGGGGCAGGCTCAAGAGGCACAACCTCAAGATGGAAGGGGATGATCACAAGTCCAGAATCGCAACGCGGAGATCAAGTACCCGGACGCGCGGCAGAAGAAGTTAGACATCCGGCCATTCGACGACAAGGGTCTGTACGACAGATTCGGCTCTGGCTTCAAGGAATGCGGCAGAAGATTTGACCGGCAGGTGTCTCTAGGACAGTTTTCACATTACTCGAGGACGTCACTATCGACTTGATCGGACTCTACTTGTCGATCACTGCCGCAAAGTATTACAACAAGCAGATGGAGTCCTAGTAGGGGCAGACTCCCACACTGCGGTACATCATAGAAGGCATGTTGGAGACTTTCAAGAACAACATCACCCCGGCACAAACAATAAAGTTGTGTGCTGCGTCGAAGGATATGAAGCGCTTGTGGCCCGAGCATTACATGTAACTCGTCGCAATTACAGAAGCGTGCGGGGAGGAGCGGATTATAAGGTCCTTAACAATACAATGCAGTACGTGCCTGCGGAACGGGGCTCTGTGTTGATGGCCAAGTTGGACAACGCGAGGACAAACTAGTTACAGCGATCCGAGGAGCTTACGCAGTTCACGCAGACCTGGGAGCTAGAGCCGGGAAGACGCCGGAACCTTAGACGAGAAGTCGTTGCTGTGTTGGATATCACTGCAGGACAGATACGGAAATATTTCATGAATGCGGTGCGGTAGGATACCTGCACGCAGCACGTCCTGAACTTTATCCTAGTCTAATTCTACCTCTTCTACGCCTATCGTGGTGCCGGAAACCTACCTAACATGGTGTTGGCGGTGAGCGAATATCTGGGCGAGGCCAACGACGTGTTTGTCCTTGACTGCGGATCCAGCAGTCACTTAGTCAACAACGATTCATAGCTAGAGAATGTGGAGATGTGCGATGACGTGTGGGTGCAGCCAAATGTGGAGGCCACTGAGAGTGAGCAAGAGAGGAACGGTGACAGTGCGAGTGACTACGTGTGGCAAACAACAAACGATAAAACTGGCGGATGCGTACTACGCTGAGGTTGCGGTTCACAACCTCATCTCGTATGTAAAACTGGTAGAGAAGGGGGCACGTTGGCGTACCGAGATAGATGACGTGTAGTTTCTGCTAAGAATGGCGATAAGGTGACCTTCGATGTAAATATGCGGCGAAATGTATTACTGGTGGAGGCAGTGGGGATGGGGAGACGCGAATTCTCGTCCAACGTGACCATGGCCACATTAGACAAGGAGGCGAAAGCGCCGGAGGACGTCTCGAGTGCTGTGCAGAAGGACATACTTGTGGAGTTCCGCAGGCATCTGGGACATCTGAACTATGACTCTGAGGAGCGCTTGGTGAGTGATCCTAGCTCGGGCATCGAAATTACCGATCACAGGCTAGTCAATTACCTGACGTGCGCGAAAAGGAAGCTGTCGTAGAACCGACAGTCCAACAGGGACACTGGAGATCACTCACCTATCGGCAGGTGCGGACATGTCATATGCACGGACCAGAAGGGCTCTATGACACCGAGAAACCGGCTGATCAATCGATACATGATAAACTTCATAGACAATAAGCGCAGATATTGCAGGGTGTTCCTGGCACGCACGATGGACGCCGCGGCAAAGCAGTCGAACTCTTTCTGGTGTACTTCGAGAAGAGATGCGACTGCAAGATCCACGTTTTGCGTAAGGACTCTGAAAGTGAATGCGAGAGTGTAGATTTGTTTTGCAAGCAAACGGGCGTTACTCGTCAGAGGAGAGAATCTCGGAACCAATCCAGCAAGGGGAAGGCCGACAGGATGCATTGCACGATCATGAACACGGCCAGGTGCATGATATTTGCTTATGGCTTATCAATTAACTTTTGGTAGACGCAGTGCGGTACGCGGTGTACAAATCGTTGACCAACTCAAATCTGAACCGTCCCTCTCCACTAAAGGTGCTGACGATGCAGACCCCATCCCTGGGAGAATTCATGGTTTTCGGGTCACCATGCACGGCGTACTGCGATCCAAAGAACAATAACTTTTCCCAGCGTCCGCAGCTTGGTCTGATTGTAGAAATCAAAGGAGTGCAGGGTTTATCTACCCAAGGGCAAAGATGTGGTGACGCCACAACACGCGCGAAACATAGATACACTCGACAAGATGTGAAATGAATTAGTGCACAGCAGTATTTCGCTGAGGACAACGCTGCAGCCGAGGAGAAGCCTACTATGTGAAAGCTGTGGGGAGGCGACAGAGAAGTGGACGCAGAAACTGAAGGAGTGGGATTGAGCGCGAATAGTAGCTAGAAACGGAGTAAGTTGCCATTGCGCAAGAAGGGCGAACGTCTAGTCACTAGGTCGTCTGTGAAGCAGGGTCAGCAAGATGGCGAATGAGCCTCTCAGCAGGAGGAGACCTAGCCGGTCATGGTGAGAAATGTCACGGAAGTAGATCCGAGAAATTACGGGGAGGCTGTGTGTAGCCATCATAAGGAATGATGTATCAAGGTGATGACAGAAGGGCTAAACGCTCTGGAAGAGGATAGTATATAGGAGGTGGTTCGACTTCTGCAGGGGGTGCACGCTCTTCACACCAAGTGGGTCTTTAAGACTAAGAGATATGGAGAGTAGCTGATTGAGCTCTTGCAGGCGAGGCTTGTAACATGCAAGGACGGGTAGGAGTTTGGTATCAATTACGGGATCACGTTCGCAGCAGTAATCGAAATACTGAGCGTGAAGCTGATCCTTGTGCTCACCAGGAAGTGGGGAGAGCCCGAGAGGCTCGGGTACGTTTAGGCCGAAAAGAAAACGAATTTGGATATTTTCGCCCACGTGCCGCAAGGCATGGTGAACGTGGAGGAGGTGCTGAGTTACCTGGGCGTAACGACCAATGACGAAGTCGTGCTGAATATAAAGAAGCTAGGGGTTAAAGCAAGCTAAACTTCTATGGAGCAAGCGATTCCACAAAGGATGACCGAAATAGATTTTTCAGCCAGGGTCTAGTCGACTTGTGCGTATACGCTAGGTGGAAAGCAGGAGAGTGGCTGGTAGTTGGCGTATATGTCGACGAAGTTTTGATAAGTGGGACGGGATAGGAAGCGGTGGCCGGATTCTTCAAGAGCTTGCGTCGTTCTCGGTGAAGGACCGGGGCTGGCATGCGTGTGAACATGGATGGGGAAGGTGAATACCACTTGAACCAGGAGATCGAAATTACGGATATACTTAGAGAGCATAATATGGAGCTGGCACATGGCGAGCACGCATCAATGCGAGGCGGATAAGACGGAGGAAAGGAGAGATTTGTGGACCATCTTTTTGCTGCCGGACGCGAAAGGGTGGTCTCCTTAACGCAGTTCTTTTTCTAATGGATTGCCCACTCTGTGTGGCGAGCTACACAAAGCCGGACACCGTTATTGCAGTACACAAGGCGACGCGGCGTTCACACCGCCCTACGATAGACGACTAAAAGCTGACCAAGAGAGTCCAGAGGTATATGGCAGGAATAAGAGACCTGTGGCTGAGGGTGAAGCGATCAAGTCCTGAAGGTGAGCGGGTATAGTGATGCTGATATCGACGCCGATAAGAAGGATCGGAAATCGGTCACCGGAGGTTATGTCAGTGTGGACGGTATCCCAGTGACTTGAATATGCAAGGATAAAGGGGGTATGTCGTTATCGACCGTGGAGGCTGAGTACACTGTAACATCAATTGTGGACACTCGTTCCTGGGAATCCGCGAGCTCATATGGGAAATGAGCGTCGCTTGTGGTATACTGTCGGAGTTGCGAGTCGATCGCCAGGATGCTTTGAAGTGGCTGGAAGGAATAAAGGCGTCCTCGAAAGTTAAGCATATCGACGTGCCGTAGTCGGCTATATGAAGAGGAGTGCTAAAGGCCGCGTACTGCTAGTATATGCCAGCGGACATGCTAACTAAAGTGTTGGGGACTCTAAATTGCTAGGGGTCGTGTGCCTGCACTGAAGATCTGTGACGAATCGCGCTGCTCGATGAGCAGAGCGTTGGAATAGAATAGCAGACATGCCCGATCTGAGAGTGTCGTGGAGCTGCTCAGGACCGCTCGATCTATATCTAAGTCCCTCAGGCGAGTATGGATGGGATGAAAAACAGCACCAGTATGCTTTCGACAGCATCAAGGTGACCTTACAGTATGCGCCAGTCCTTGTTCTGCCGGACGAGAACAAGTCATTCAGCATCGTCTGTGACGCTCCTGACTATGCAATAGGCTGTGCGCGGGTGCACAAGGACGATGAAGGACGCGTCCTTCCAGTCCAAACAGTTGGAAGCTACCGAACGGAACTTTCCCGTTCATGACAAGGAGCTACTTGCAATGAAGTACGCTCTTGTCAAGTTTAGAGTTCATCTCTTGGACTTCAGGTCCTTTGTGATCTACACTGATCACGCATCCTTGCGGACTGCCACCAACTCGACACATTTGTCGCAACGAATGGCGGGGTGGCTGTCATTCATCGCGGAATACAACTTCTGCGTCGAATACAAGCCGAGCAAGCTCAACGTGTTTGCCGATGCATTGTCGCGTCGACCCGACTATGAGCTAACCAATGTAAGCCAGATTACGACTGATCGATACGAACGGATACGATTAGCGTATCAAGAGGATGAGAACTACACACCACTGGTGCAGTTCTTGTCCGATGGCAAGGACGCCAGAGTCGACAGGCTTTCGCCTCGACAGCGGGCTCAGCTCCATCGTTATGAGCTGGCCGAAGGGTTACTCCACTACAGAGTAGACCCTGGAGATCCTCCTCGGGTTGTCGTTCCAAACGATGAGAATCTGAAGTATGACACACTTCTAGAGGCGCATGATGCGCCGATGAGTGGCCACCTTGGCCGAGAAAAGACCTACCAAGCGGTCTCTTAGACATTTGGGTGGCCCCGCATGTACAAATAAGTGGCACACTATGTTAAGACATGTAAAACATGTCAGAGGGTGAAGCCTTCGGGCCACGCCTCGGCTCCGCTACAGAGCCTACTTGTGCCAGCGGATTGCTGGTAGCCGATGAGTCTCGACTTCGTCTTCGGCCTGCCGTCCGATGACAAGGGAAACACCCGCATTTTGGTGTTCGTCTGCCGTTTGAGCAAGATGCACTATCTTGCTCCGATACGTGACAAAGTCACGGGAAACAGGCTGCACAACTGTTCATAGATAGCGTATTTCGCTATCATGTTCTACCAGAGACCATAGTCTCTGACCGAGCCCCGCGCTTCACAGGGGCATTTTGGGACACCCTGTCCCAGACTTTTGGAACGAAGTTGACGATGTCAACTGCGGACCATCCGCCGACGGATGGTCAGACGGAGCGCGTCAATCGCGTGCTCGAAGATACTATTCGGTGCATCTACGCTGAGGTACCTTGGTCCTGGTCTAACCAGCTATCTATGTTGAGGTTACATTCAACAATGCGGCACACTCATCAACGGGATTTACCCGTTCTATTTGAATGGGAATTGGCTCCAACACCCCCAAGTGCCGCTAACTATTCGGAGAGGCAACTGATGCCTCCATCGTAAGTGGAGGAGAGGCTCGGATATGGAGCCAGATCCTTTAAAAAGACGGTTGCCGCCGTGTATAGACGATAGGCTGACGTTAATCAGCCGGGCTAGAGACGCAATGGGGTTTGCTCAACAAAAGCGAAAGGAGTACTCTGACAAGAAAAGTAGGGGAAATTTAAACGTGTTTTACGTTGGGGACCTAGTTCTCCTAAATACTAAGAACCTACCACAAAAGGTGGTTAGCTCTTTTGGGAGCAACAAGTTGAAGCACCTCTTCATTGGATCCTGGCCAAAAATGGCGCCGTGTGGTTTAACGTGAGTGTAGACCGCGACATCACGTAGCATCACATGTAACGCGATGAGTTGTACCCGTGGCTCGCAGTACTTGGTGATGCTGTTATTGAGGGTCAGGGTCCTGTCATTGTTTGGACAGGCTCTACCAAAGGTATGACAATACTGTAAACGTCGGCGAAACCTATGGCAGTGTGCTGCTCCTTGAGGCAAAGGAGTAGCTCGGCGAGGGTCCAGCACGCTCCTATGACGAAACAAGCAAGAACATACCTTTTTTGCTACCCAAGATTGTACTCGTCAGCAGAGCAACCTCTTAGACGGTCGTCAACGTTGAGGTGAGGTTCTTGTCGTCTGCGTGGTAGAAAGCATCAAAGCGGATTAGAGACACTAATGGCCCTGGTGATCGCATAGGAAACGGATTCTACTACTTGTTTTGCCGTAAAAAAACCAATGGTACAGAGTAAATAATTATATCATGAAAGAGTAGAATTTGATAAAAAAGGATCCATCAATATCAACTCAGATCTGTGGAAAGCGCAAGTACAAGAGACAGACAGGTTGTCAGAGCAGCACTGAGACAAAATCTGTGGCCCACACGAAATGGCGTTTGACTGCACTGTGTGGACCATACACTCGAAATTCTCGCTTCACAGAAACCCAGAGCGAGACGCAGCGACGAGAGGCGGTGGAGCTTCACGCGGAGCCGTGTCTACTGTAAATCGCTTAACACGACGCACAGCAATGTTCCAGCAAACTTACCGAGCATACTTCGTATATGTAGCATGTACGATACCGACTTTTGTCATCGACATGCCCGGTCTTCTGACGCAGTAGACATACCCCACGCCACGCATCTGCACCTCGGTCTTGATGTCACTTCTCCCATCTGCGCTTAAAGGATTAGACCTACGCCATAAACTGCGTACATATACAAGCGCGCGCCGGTTCTGGTGCATACTTGACTTGACAGCAACGTCGACGCAATCACGTCCATGCACCTCGCTCTTGTCCTTCTCCCCACCGTGAACGTATGTGATGAACGTACTCTGGTTCACTTGATACGCCCAGGAGCTGGGAAAGCTCAAATCCGCTCCTTTAAAATCCTGGAAGAATACGGTGACACCGAGATGAACGCAGCCTCCAAGTAACCTTCTCGATATCTTCTCTTCCGCAGCGGCCCAGCTCGAGCAAACGGTGGCATATGGAGATGCAGCAATCAGACGACGTTAATCTTGTCCAACCGAACCTAGAAACCGGAATGTCCTCAATCGCGCTAACACCAAATTTCTCTTCACTGCGGTCAATTCTTGCGTGTTGGCACTGCCGCATTCATCATCAGCTTTGCTTTTCTTCCCTGAATCTTGTCATGAAAGTTGCAGCCCCTAAAAAGCTCTAGTTTACTCGAAATTTTCTTCGATAGAAATGGTCTCCACTAGTGCAGCTTCTTCTCGCAACTCTAACATGCCTTGTAGACATCTCTTAGTGTCCCCACCGCCTTCAAATTTCCCCATTCACAGTCTGAATTTGTTCACAAATGATAATATCGGGACTGCCCTCTAGGCCACAGAACACGGCAAAACCACGTTGACGATGTCGCGTAGCGTGGCCCTCGCTATCGCTGGGTAGAACTTTCTCCCAGAGTGTTTTCGACAGTGGAACTTGGACGGATAACAACCTGAGCATTTTGCCAACAAGGGGAAATGGGTAGTAGCTCGGCACTCTGTCGTGGTCAGCCGCAGTAGCCACACATTCCCGTTATGCCTGTCGATCAGATTTGTTGTCCCAATGATTGGAAATGAGTTCCGACCATCTGGTTTGATCAGATCCTCCAAAATTTATACAGCGACTTCTAAACTAATACTAAAACGGCGCAACCTGCTTGACGTTGGTAATGACGATAGTACCCGTTTGAGCACGATACCTGCGAACTGAGACTGCCACGGTGAACGACACAAACACTTCGTGATAAGCGTTACCGCAGAGTATTGCATGTACTCGCTCACAAGTGGAGTTGTGCGTAATCCCGTGCATGTGGTAGATCGGTGAGTATTGTCATCGAGGATTTCCCTCTGCAGCTAACTGTGGATGGCATGAGTACCACCAGACAAGTACTGCAGTCGTCGCATGCAGTCGTTCACAAGCGATTCATGCCTGACGTGTGTTGGCGACAGCGCTTTTCAGTCACCAAAGTCGTTGTCCGCGGAGAAGCAGCAAGTTGTTCGGGTCGAGCCCTCCAGCTCCAACGTATTAGGACAGTATTGATATCTCTTGACAGGACGCATCGCTTTATCTGGACGGAGCCATCCCAGCAAACACCTGATATTACCTGCATCTCCACTGTTCGTACCAGGTGACTTCTCGTATCACCCGACTCAGACTGGTGCTGCCCACATATCACCACCTCACAGTTGATGATGTCTGCAACTACTGCAGTGCATATAGATATGGCTACTGTAGCTCACTTAACGCGACGTACGGCACCTTTCAGCAAACGTACGGCGCATGTCTCGTACATGTAGCATGTACGATACCAGCATGCTCCATGACGCAGAAGGTACCCCACGCCTATCCGCCTCAGTATCGATGACGCCTTCCAGTTGCAACGAAAGGACCAGTTCTCCGCGGTGCACTGCATGCATAGCGTGTCACGGATGGGTCGATTCTTGCCGGTTCGACTTAACTCTTTGGGAACCTTGACAAACTGGTGCAAACCTTGACTTGCCAGTAACGCTGGCGCAAGCATCTCGATCTTGTCCGTCTTCCTACTGTGCACACATGCGATGAACTTACTCTGGTCCACTTGATCCTCCAGGCTGGAGGTTCCAGTGGTCCAGGAACCTGGAAAAGTTCAAATCCGCTCTGTTCGAGTATTGTCTGAATATGGTGGCAACGAGACGAAGTCTGTCTCGGAGTAACTTTCCCGGTGTCTTTCTTCCACAGCGTTCCAGCTCGTGCAGTCGGTAGCAATGACTTTGCCTTGATCTGGCATGATGCTAGTCAAAGCTGCTAGTCAAGGTATACAGGTTAGAGATCGACTTCAACAAGTATCCAGTTTTAAGTGCCCAGTTGAAAAGGGGTAGACTTCAATGCATCGTACTTATGAGGGATGAGGTGTCACACCACAATGTACGTTCTCTGTGGATACTTTGGCGAGTGTCAGTGACAGGCCAGTGACAGGCATCTTTGGTGTGTTGGCGTTTTGGCGGGGCAATGGCGAAAGCGCGGCAGTTTTGAGCTCCGATGGTGCAAGCGTTTTGCGCTGGAACTTGCGCTCGGCAGTGCAAAATGCACAATGAGCAGCTTCGGAAGAAGGCAGCGGAGGCAGTCGAGTGAGTGGCTGTCCGTGGCTCAATACCAGCCACCCACTCAACCGAGCTCGCCATCGGACCGGTCCGAGCCGAACCGAGGTAAGCGCACATTGTCTTTTTGAGTCGGCCGGTACAGTCGTGACTCTAAAGGGGGAATATGATGCAATTTCGTAGGGATCGTGTGTAGGGGATGTGCTCTTTGCAATGGTATGAAGCGAACTAAACCTTGACTAACTAATATGACAGGGTAAAGTATTGAATCATTTTCCACCGGTAGATTACCGGTTTCAGTTGCGTAACATACATTATTTAGTGTAATCCACCCTAAAGATACAAAAGCAATCTCGTTGAAAAGTAACCTAAAGTTTGTATGTACAAGTGTCACAAATGACTCGGGACTTCTCCGTCTTACGTGTAAGGGTGAAACGTGTGAGATCAACAATACCGAGAAAATTGGCAACCGCAAGGGTGTCAACCTCCCTGGTCTCATTGTTGAGCCATCTGCGTTGTCTGACAAGGACAAGCGCGATCTAGACTGGGGTACATTGACTTTATCGCGGCCTCGTTCTGTCGCAAGGCTAGTGATGTGCATGAGATCCGTTCGTTGGTAGACACGTGCATTAAGAAGCATTGGGCTGATCAGCCTAACTACATCGCTCCCAAGATCATCTCCAAGATCGAGAACGTCGAGGGTATCCAGAACTTTTGAGGAGATTCTGGAAGCTTTGGACGGTGTCATGTGTGACTTGGGTGTTGAAGTGCCTACCCAGAAGGTGCTGACCTACCAGTAGGTGATGGTGGATCGCTGCAATGCCGTCGGTAAGCCCGTTATTGTGGCCACGCAAATGCTCGAGTCCATGCAGAACAACCCACGCCTCATTTGTGCTGAGGTCTCAGATGTCGGTAACGCTGTTCTGGACGGTGCCGACTGCGTTATGCTCAGTAGTGAGTTTGCCCTGGGCAAGTACCCGATCGAGTCTGTAGCGATCATGAACACGGTGATCAAGGAAGCGGACCAACTCCTACTACACCCAATTACCAGGCCAAATTCCAGTTCGACCTGCCCACATCCGACGTTGAGTCTACCGTCTCGTCGGCTGCCAAGACTGCTAACGAGATGCACGCGCAGCTCATGATTGCGCTGACCCGCACTGGCTACACTGTTCGCAAGGTCACCAACTACAAACCCATCGTGCCGGTCATGTGCTTCACGACGAACCTGAAAGTTGGTCGTCATCTCCAGATCCACCGTGGCCTGTACCCTGTGGTTCCGGACTATCTCGACCGTGCTCCGACCACTGCGGAAGCCATGCTCACGCTGTCTGGACTGAAGCGTCTGTCGTATACATGACCTAATTCAGGATGCAGTACCGATGTTCAGTCTGACCGCCGACATCTTTACGGCAGGAATCCGAGAGATGGAAGCAAGTGCCCTAGGCGAATGTACCCCGACCAGCACCCAGCCGATCATCACCCAAGCTACTCATGATTTCAAGAAATTTCCACAGTTACGACTACTCACACACATATAAACCCCAGGATACCCCGAAGGTTCAATCACATACCGGGTCCCAAGACGTCGTCCAAGAATATGAAGTACACCGCGAATGGCTGTACATCACGAATCATAGTACTCCCATACTGTTCAAGTGATTATCGGTACCAGGCCAAAGTCCAAGAGGTCCAAGGCGAGTCCAGTTCAGAAGTCAGTTCTGGTGACATTCAAGAAGATCCAAATCAACATGATCGGAAAGTACTAACATGCAAGCCAGTGTTGTAAAAGGAAATTGATCTGTATTCGAGCGTGCTAACTAATTAAAAGGGTGCATATTGTATATTTAAACTCTGTATTGTTTTAGGATATCTTTTGGGGAAAAGGGTTTTGCTCGTGACCTCTCAACACACACACGAAACTCTCTAGACGTGTACTTCCTGTAAGATTTTACATTTACAATATATCTACATCCGTGACCCAAGTATCTGGCGGAACCCGCCTCGCTAATGATAAACATCACCTACAGGGATTCCGCAAGGCCGCACGCAAACCTGGATCGAGCCTAGCGCTTGATTCTATGTAATACCTGAAAACTAGTTCTTCTTGAAGAACCACATTTCCTGGGCTCGCTATACCTTGAGCGACAAATATTTTCACCCACTTCACCACAGATGATTATGCAAGTTGGGTTCTACCAGATGTGAACTTACCCTAAAGTGCGTGTGGCATGCTGCCGGTTTATTGGCGCTAGAAACGCGCGACTTGCATTATCAGGTGATAAGCGTGTAGTTACGGATTCGATCAGGATAACAGCAGGAGGATCGGGGTTTCATGTGGATCAGAGGAGAAATATACCAAGCCACTGTAGGGAAATCAAGCCAGAGCAATGTGGTCATTTTACATTAGCACTACCGATATGAAAAATGCCAGCTGCTGGCCAGAACATCAGATCTGTCTGACGTAGGTGAGAATAGTTCCAAGCTGGTGATCATCTTGCAGGGACTTTCCAACTGCAGCGCTGTTTGTATTCATATTCCTGCACTTCTACTAAATTCCATGTCGTAAATATCCCGAAGCATCGCTTCTTCATGTGCCTTTGCTATCCCTTTTGCAAGTTAAACCACCTTAGCAACAGAGTAACACATCAGACGCGCGTACTTGCATTCTGTTCCATAATGCCGAAGGCAAGATGGGTTAGCCCACTTGATTCGTCTGGTTGATTGCATCAAAACCTCGGTAAGCTTGGCGGAGCAGCACGTTTGCCGAGATTTCCACCAAAAACCGCTTCTCGACGGAACCATTATCAATATCTGGATTACCCGTTCATCTTGATCCCTGGTAATATTAACATACTTGTGTCCTCTTCCCTTTCCGCTATATGCGAATGAGCGAACACCTGCTACAAAGGGGAAGGTTGTGTTACTACCGCCATGCTTGGTACGACTGTGGTAAAGCACAATGTTCTGCACCTGTTACAGATCGCTTTGTTAGAGACCGAAATGCTCTAGCATTATCGTGTGAATGTGGGCGGCCTCATAACTGGTCGAGTTATCCGCTTCGGTTTGGTCGATCGTGAGGGTGTGGTGATGAGGAGGCTTGGGCTTCATCGCGTGCTTACCTCGATCGAACAGCGAGAGGGTATTGCGTTCCAGATAGAAAAACGTTTTTCCCCTGTACAAGTTGCGCCTGCACGAAGGAGGCATCTTCTCACGAATCGATCCTACCAAACGTCGCAATGACCTTAATGCGATCACACAACAATGAAAGCGTCAGAGGCCACACCCAAATTTGGATTCAAGGAAGAATACAGTCCTCGGTCTTCTTAGTGAGCAAGTGACTACCAATGTACTTGACGAACGCTGTATCAATTCAAGCTGGTATAACAGTGTTCACTTCATGCGGCACATCATCAAGAAAACTTGACGCATGCGAAGAGACGGCCACCGGTGTACAACCTCGAACGACACCAAGGAAGCGGATATGAATTTTTTGAGCTCTGAGTCAATGACGTGGGCGTTGGCGTACTCGCGTTTGCAAATAAAGCTGTTTTGTTGCGGAATGGTAGAGCAGCGTAATAGCAATTAATCTTCCTCACACGAGGTTTGGAGATTTGCAACAGCAAAGCAATCTTACAAGCCAATTGGGATTGATGACCATACGCAGCATCAGTGCCACAGATAGTCTTTGGTCCCTACCAAGGCACTAATCAAGGCCATATCGATCAAGGCTAATAATAACAAATACCTTCAGGCACACAGCAACCAACCAGCGATCGCTTCGAAACTTTTAAATCTCTGTGAAATAAAACGAAATACAAGGAGTGCCCACCAGTATAAAATAGTTGAGGCAACCTGTGGGTTGAATTGCCTCAGTCATGCCAAGGCTATCAAGCGATGTCTGGGATCCTGGTCGTCCCCCTCGCTTTGGGGGTCGTCTAGTCCTTTTAGGCAGACTTTCTTCGACGAGATATACTAAAAGCATATCGCCCTTCCTGGGTCACATTTGGTTTCAAATGCTAGGCAAACTCCTCATAGGCACTTGGGTATTAGAAGTCAAGTTTAACTATGTTTAAAATGATCTCTAACCACAATACGCTTAAAATCTTCATCATATCTTGGTCTTCTTGGCACATATTCATCGTTTTCTGCTGCATGACTTCGCGCTTGGAAAATACTGGTCTGTGTATACATAAAATGTCACATTAAACATGGCGCTGCGTGCACATAGCGCTCAGCTCGAGGTTTGTTACACGGGTCGCTTCACCGAATAACACTGTGTTTCGCCTTGTTCTGGCTTTCTCTTTGCCATGATTTGGCTCTACTTGGATGCCGTCTGGACTGGATTCGAAGTTGATATCTTCATGGACCTCTTGGACTTCAGTCATCACAAAGAACATGTGGTCATTCAGGGTACGTTCGGGATACGAAAAACAGTTTTCGTATTTATATATGTTGGTGTGATCGTAGCTGTTGTACCAATTTAAGTGTTGAATAGCTTGAATGAAGCCTCAAGGTAGTCTATGGGTACGTTCACCGAGGACATCGTTTGTTACGCTTGGAAGTCTAATGTTCAGGGCTCGGGACCGAACTCAGTGCTGGTACAGCAATCTAAACATGGATACCTATCAGAGCAAACCATTCCGACGTGTGAACCCTCCGTAGCCGAGCATCAGCTTCCCGAATCTTTGGCTCATCAACACGCTCATAGATACCACGCAAGACCCACCCTGACAGTTATCGCCTCTTCCAATTCAACTGTTCAGGATGTTCTGTGTGTGTAGCTGCGGGTACACGGGAAAATTCCAGGTTACATCGCTCCATTCTATTAATCCGAAATTTTATATGTTATCTAGCGATCGTGCTTGAGTGTGCAGAGCTTGTACTCGGAGCACATCGGCCTTCCCAATTCATCCAAGTTTAGTTTTAAGTAGGGCAGCTCGTACACACAGTGCGTAAGATTTTCAACCACGCAATCAAGCTGAATAATTAAGCCGGTCACAAGCTCCGCCTTGTTTCAAGCGGTCTAGCCGAAGCTCTAAAATGAAACACTTTGCCTTTCAAGACCAAATATTATGTCCCTTGTATATGGTAAATCTGACCAAAACGTCAAGTGTAGCTCGGACAGCGTCTTCTCAAAAGTTGCACCCGAAGTTATATGCATCGGATGGGTAAAGAGAAAAATTCATGGGAGTATGTTGAGACTTGATCTACATTACAGACTTGATCGCGGGGTGGGATATTGAGATTATATGGAGAAGAAATAATGGAGATTATGGTCATGGATAAGAGAGCTACATATATATCGGATACATCCCGCTGACAATGGTTTATAGCCAGTGATGAACGCATTCGAGTGAGGCACTATTTACTTCCTGGTGGTGCGAAGGCGCTTCGCAACGCTTCAAAACGTTCAAAGATCTACACGATTTGAGCCGATGAGAGGTGAAAATGACGCGACAGGTGAAGTAGAGCCTCTGAGAGATGCCGTTGCTGTTATCGATTTCAAGCAGCTATCCTTACGTGCTGCGTCATCCTGGTTTAGCGTCGGAAAAAGCAAAATTCATCATAGGACAACAGGTAAAGTCGAGCTCACCTCGCATAATGGTCCTGATTTTGTGTTGACACATGGTGAGGTTGAAGGCACGATAAGGCTGTATTTGCACGAACTATGCACGGAAGGTGTTTCCCGAAGTGCGAGCTGAGCTTGTTTACATTTGGCAGCTGTCGAAAACATCTCTCGCAAAACGAAACATTCACGAAAAGTTCACCTCCAAACGTTTATCCAGAGGTTTATTGTCTAAAGAGAGTGACTATTATGCCCGACTGGGTTAACCTTCCCCTACAAACCATTTGATTCTCTCCGATGCGCTGCATCCGTACTGCGTAAACCCGTGTACCGTTGCGTATCAGGATTCTTACAACCATAAAATTTTCGACCGGGTAGCGAGCGGGAAAGGAGGCTCCACGACAGGGGAGGATGGATCTACGCGTGCAAGCCGCTCTGAAGCGACCGCTAACTGGGTCCGATGCGCGCCGTGTGGACGAAAGTGACAGCAACGAGTCTGAGCCATCGATGGCAAAGTTTGGCTGCCAACCCCAGCTGCGAGCGGTGCTGAGTCAGCGAATGGCGAGTCTCCTGAGTCTCTGAGCGTCTACGATGCACAAGATTCCAGTAGCACAATTACCGGTAGGAGAATGCAGTTTGGTCACTTATTTGTTTGCTGCATGGGTTATAGATATTCAGGACACGCTCTAATACGACCGTGGGGGAGCGGTCGACAGAGCGCGTTCGACAGCTGAAAAAAATTCCTGCTTCGTGGGTGCAGAATTCAAGAACATTTGCGTGCACACATGAGGGGAAGTACAAGTCGGAAGCAACAAGCAATTCCCCACAACAGGAAACTCGAGCGAAGGGTAGCAAAGCTCACGTACGCATACACTTGTGATTGGGACTGGTCGGGAATGTTTGGGGCTAGTGAAACTAACATTTGCTGTAATTATCGGAATGATCAGATAAATGTGTGTGTCCAGGTGGTCGACAAGCAGCAGAAACGTTTGCTTTTAGAATTATCTATTGTCAACTGGATCACAACCATCGTCTCACCAGCCAGAGCTACAATTCACATCCATCCAATCGCATCAAGCTCGATGACCCACAATGAAGAATAGTCGAAATGCTCCGAAAATATGGAATTAAAAAACCGGGTATATTTAAGCACTTGATGGAGTACACGGATAGTAATCCCAACCCGAAAGATGTCCAACACCTCGTCCGAAAGCTGAAAGCTCGAGAACGACGAGATCGCCCATCGAGCAGTGAAAAGCGGTTAAAAACGTGGATGAAGCAATTCGGAGACGCTAGTGGGAACGTCGGTCGGATTTTCCTAGACGATGTGAGCGGCAAGGTAAATGAAATGATGTAGGAGTCTACAACTTCCTCTATAGGTTATAACATTTGTTTTGCGTGCTATTATACATGCAGAAAGTGGAAACCTGCAAGCTAAACAGGAAGGAATTGCGGTATCTGCGCTACAGATACATTGCCATGTGTGCTTAGTAGCTATTTCAACAAGTTACGTTTTACTCTGAACTTACCATTTACACTCCATGACATGAAGTCTGCCACACTTGAGCTATCCGCTAAGTTGTCAGTGTGCTAACCCACAAGTCCTTCGTATTCAAATATGCGTATACGGACATTGCACTACTCTTGATTGCTCAACTGACTCTATTTTAGATCGGGCATCATCGGGCATCCATCGGGTGCTATCGGGCACCATTAGCCTGTCTCTTCCACGCCAGTCGGGCTAAATAGGCGGTGCCTTGTCTAAAATGCTGTTGCATTCGGTTCAGGAAAAGCTCAGAGTCATGAAGGGTGCCGTGCAAAGGTTTCTACAACTACTAACGCTGCGAGTCACTACTACTAGCTCATGGATTCCGTCGTGGTCATCCCAGTTTCACACATTTGGAATCATGATGAAACTGGTTTGTGTCCACAATCTCGAAACAGTAAGCAGCGAGTTCTATCTACAAATGGGGAAGAGGGCTAATGTTCAAGATTCGGGCGATGGTACAAGTATACCGGCTCTGACATATGCTAATGCTGATGGCGGATCGGTTCCTCAATTTTTTATTTTGCCAGGTGTCAACATCAGAAGGAAGTGCATTCAAAAATATTACGAAAGTGCACAGTTTGCAGCTTGCGAGTAAGATTTTCTTGCAAAATCTATACGTTCAGTATTTCAAATGATTTTTGGCGATAATCCCTCCTGAGCGTCCAGTTGTTGTCACATCTGATCGTTATAAATGTCACTTTCGAGTAGGACGCTACGCTGTACGCGATCACATTGCATTCATCTAAACGCCTTACCGGCTCGCACGTCTCACTTCCTACGGCCGCTACATGTGCTCGCCTACTTACACTTCAAGCGCATTCTGGATGACAAAAAGCAGCAGCTTCGTGTGAAGAATCGTAGATGTGTAAAGAGGTATAATATCGTTGCTCTTTCGTCTCAAGTATTAATGCACTATTGTAACGGAGATCCCATCTTTTGCAGAAGATAACAAGCTGAAGACGACGAATGCCCGCCTCCCATCTCATAGGGCAGTCGTTGCTCGCGAGTTATACAGTGCGTTAGTTGTACGTGGTGTTCGTAGGTTCGCCCGAGCACTACAAGGACCATAAGTCGGAAGGCATAGTTGCCTAGCTTACATTTCAATCCAGTCTTTAATTTGCCTCTTACCCAACAAGCTAGAAAGACTCAAGTTCAAGCAACTGAAGGCCAGGCAATTTACAAATTAGAGCCGAAAGCTTTGCATCGATCTTCAAAGTTCTGCCGTAAATTCTCTTCAAAGTACGTTTCACTTAAGTACGTCTCGGCTACGACATGAGCTCTTAGAAGACTGCTCAGCAACCCGAAGACGAATCACCGAACCTGCGACCGTATCAGACTCCCCATATGGAATCTACTGACAGTTCTCAAGTTCCTGGAGCTGAGGGCCAGACAGAGACTGGGGCCAGGACTGAACAGCAGTAGGCGCGGTCACCACCAGTAAGCTCAGGTGGCGACTCGGGAACACTGGGTAGGCCAAGAATAACCGCTGCTCAGATAGGTCAAGTGCCTGTCGGTCAGATGCTCCTAGATGGACAGCCAGGACAATCTGTCCCCAATGACACGGGTCAGATGCTAGCCAACTTAGTGAATATGTTCTCGCTACAACAGCAAGCTATGGCAACTAGCCAAGAGCAGATGCGCGCATTTATGCAACAGCAGGCAAGATTTCAACGTGAAATGTATGAGAAGCATGCACGGGCCAACCCACCGAAATTTCATGGGTGTGCTGATGAGGATATGGAGCTGTGGCTGTTCCACATTGAAGAGCACTTTGCTACTCCCAAAATGGACTGGAGCAGCGACGATTCTCGCTTTTTAGACATTGTCGTCCCATTTCTGGACGTCGATGCCATGGCTTGGCACCGCGAGTTCAAGCATTCGACGGGCAATAATCCAGAAACATGGTCGGTATTCAAACACCAAATCCGATCCCCGTATCGTGACAACGATTACGAGTTCAAATTTGACGAAAATGCAAGATCTACAAGGCTCTGGTACTCAACAAGAATACAGTATCAAGTTTATGCAACTCTTGTCGATCTCTTCGATCGATATGCCTGAAACAGTTAAGCGTTGGTTCTACCAGCACAACCTGCGCGCCGACCATAACCCCTACGTCTCCCAATATGGCCCTCTAACCTTAAAGGACACTATTGACCACGCTCAACAATTTGAGGACTCGCGAGAGGCTCCAACGTCAATGTCGAGCTCAATATTTGTGTCCACAGGCAAAACCACAATGATAATAGCTACCCGAAAGGAAAAGGAAAGGCTCATGAAGGGAAAACGACGAATGGAAAGTCCCTAAATCGATGTTGATATTTAGAGGTAGTCCCTCAGTACCAACTTGCTTGAAATGTCGTACCAAGGGGCACAAACCATCTGTGTGTCCTAAAATAGTCTCCGGTGCACCAACAAATTAGATATCTCGGTGGGCTGGCGCCGCATCGAGATCGGCCCAGCTACCGTCGACCATGCAGCAGCTCCGCTTCAAACCCCAAGTAATCAACGAGTAATCGATTACGACAACGACGACGTTGATATGATGAACCAGAACCCATCTACGCGAGGTCACCTTTAGCAGTCCGGGTTGATGAAAGATCAACCCGTGTCTGCTTTTTTTGATAGCGGTGCGTCTTTTAAAGCAACGCCTCTCTAAACTTGCGCACGGTCCTCATGGTTAAGGTCGATGGTACAAGGGCGAGCTACCTACAGCAGGCGAAGAACAGGAGCATTTCGCCAAGGCCTCGTAACCGAAGTCGTCCAAGGGCAAGGCTTTTGGGAGAGATGTGGTGAGCGCAGTAGGTGCGCGCCGGGAGGAGATTCGGAAATGCCATAATGTGGCGAAGTCGGCCCTCTGCGCGCGGTATGCCCAGAGCGTGTGAAGGCAGCGTATATCACGCTGGCAGTGAATGAATTGCCTGGTGGGCCGGATGAGACGTAGATCCTAGATGTGGATCTAGCAGGCACCTAGTTAATGACGCAACGTGTCTCGAAACCCCGGTACGATGCGATGACCGGCGCATACAGCCGAACGGTGAGCCTCTCGAAGTCAGTATGAAGGTGTCCGTGACGTTGTGCGTTACCGCGTGTGGGGTGCCGCAGACTGTCATGCTGACGGAAGTGTACTTTGCGAAGAACGTCGTGCACAACTTGATCTAGTGCGGTCAGCCGGATAACAAGGGGTGTCTGCTTACCGTCAAGGACAGGAGATGAGTGATGACCAATGCGGACGGAAAAGTGGCGTTTACGTGCATCTGTAGCGTTATGTTTTCGTGATTAAGGGGTCCGTGGCGAATAAGTAGAGGCCTATGTCAGACGTGATAATGGCAGCTCTGAACAAGGAAGTCAATGGCAATGGCGGTGGGCAGAGCAGCCTGCCGATGGGAACGTTTGTTGAGTTTCATAGATGCCTCGGGTATCTGAACTATGATGCGGTAGAGCGGCTTGTCAAGGGCCCGAGCTTTGGCATCGAACTGGTGGACCGGAGGAGGGTGAACGGCCTGACCTGAGCGCAAGGGAAGCCAGTCGGGTAAAGATACGGGCGAGCACTCGCCGATCGGTCGTGTGTGTGGGGTGATCTGTTCTGACCTCAAGGGCCCGATAACACCGCGGGACCGACTCGGGAATCGATGCATGGTGAACTTCGCTGACCACAAAAGCAACTGCTACAGAGTATTCCTGGCAAAGACTAAAGACGCCGCTGCTAAGCAGTTCGAGCGCTTCCTTGTGTTCTTGGAGAAGCGCTTTAACTGTCGGATTCATCTGCTGAGGACAGAATCGGGGGGGTGAGTACCATATTATGGACCTGTTCTGCAAGAAGGCGGGTGTCGCTCGGCGGCGGAGCGAGGCTAACAACCAGGAAAGTAACGGTAAAGCTGAGCGTATGCACAGGACTATCATAAATACGGCCAAGAGCATAGTCTTTGCCTGCGGGCTGCCCTTGAGCTTTGGGGGACGCCGTGCAATACGCAGCTTATATCCTAAACAGATCACCAACCAGCGCAAATCCGGGGAAGGTGTCGCCGTTGAAGATACTGACGAGCAGACTCCCTCGCTGGGAGAGATAGTGATGTTTGACTCTCCGTGCACGGAGTACAGGGATCCGCGCAACAAGGAATGATCGAAGGTGTAGACGCGGCTGAGGCGGCTGACGGTGGAGGCACAGGAGCTGCGAACAACCAGAAGAAATCCAGAAAAACGTGCCAAGAAGGTGTGGCGACGCGAGCGGCATGTAACGCGCTCGATCACGCATCAGACTGCGAACGACGCGGACGGGTCCGCACAGCAGGATGAGACACCCGCGGACACCCGCGGACGTTGTGAACAGGGTGGTGGAAGTGGACCCTAAGAATTACAGCGGGGCTATGCGTAGCCAGCACAGCGAACAATGGCTGAAAGCCATGGATGTAATGGGCCCTCCGTTTACATAAGTAGCTAGACATCTGTCTGATATTACATAAGTAGACATGATCGGCACACGACTAGTGTGTGCTGACTCGTCATCCTCTGATTGGATGAAAGTGGGGGAGCCAGACCCCACTTTCAGCCAATCAGTTGTCGACCTTTATTTGAGTGGTTCACATTGGTCCTAAGGGCTCGCACCCCGGGCTAATAATAAATCAGAGTTGAATTTACCTCGGACTTAATACTTAGTTCTCAGTCTTATTGAGAACAAGACGCTTCCTCGACAGCTAGGTGTAAGTCAGTGACGGACATACATCAGGCCCGTTACACCTGGTAGCACTTTGTAGTCCTTCCCATGACCAAGTTCAAAATGAGTGAGAACCAGCCCGCTGGCACTCCAGCCATGACACTGGAGCATGCAGCTTTCCCCCATCTCACGTCAATCGAGTGGCAAGCGCTCCACCGCCTTGCGGCGGTGTCAGGAGAAGTGGTCGTCACGTCGCTGCTGAGCTCAGCGACGCCCGACCAGCATCCCCAAGCCATCCAAGAGTTCATGGTATGCGAGCTCGCCGAAGCAAAGCGGCGAGTACCAACTCCCTCGCAACCATCACGGCACGACGCCGTGAAGATGGAGACCTCTTCATATTCTGGGACGGGCCCAGATTGTCTTCCTCTGAACCGCTGGTTCAGAGAGATTGATATCGCGATCGCCTCGAGGCTAATCGAGGCGCCGTCAGCCAGAGTGAACTTTCAATTATCCCGCCTCTCCGGCAAGGCCAAGGAATGGGCCCTCGGAAAGCTAGTCGTCGACCAACACGCGTTCCCAACTCTGGAGACACTCCAGAGTGACCTTCGTCTCGCATTTGAACCACCCCAAGACGAGTGACGCGTTCGGACGACGTTCTTCGCCCTCAAGCAAGGCAAGATGTCCATGCGCGACTATGTCCAGAAGACACGCCATCTCGCGTCGTGCATCGTCACGAAGCAGTATCGTGTCATGCCTTCGTGCATCCCGGATACGAAAACATGGCGTCCCAAGTCCATGTTTTCGTATCCGGGATGCAAGGCATGACACGATACTGCCTTACGCGGGCTGAACCCGCGACCCCGGAAGAAGCTTTCACCATCGCGTTACGCGAGGACTATGTGGTGACATCGTCGTACGCAAGGACAACCTTCACAGAGACTCATCAGTCGGGTCCTGAACCCATGGAGGTCGACGCCGTTGAGGCGTCGCAGCGCCAGCAGTGGTCGCCCTCGAGGCGAGGACGAAGTAGCCGAGACAACCGCCCGATGGCTTGCTTCCGGTGCCGGATGTCTGGACATCGCGCGGCGGTGTGCCGCGCGCCTGCTCCCGTCATTACCTATGTGGAGCATTCCACGTCCGGCGAAGCAACCACGGCGGCGCAACCAAAAATCGGCCGGGACCCGTAGGGGCGGGGTGCCCTAATGGTTGGAACGGAGGTCCGGGTCCACCGGTGGCAGACCGACCTCCTAGCCCCCCTGTGCTTCATGCACCCTTCAATGCCACCACTGCCAGCGGTGACTCGAGACTGATCATCGTCAGTCTGCTTGTCGCCGGCGCCTGGCGACCTCTCCGCGCGCTCCTGGATTCAGGGGCGACGAACAACTTCTTCCGCGCGTCGTGCCGGTCGGTGGTTCCCGATAGTGTTCGCGTCCGGAACGGTCCGGGTGAGGTGGAAATCAAGCTTGCTGATGGCAAGACTCGCCGCGTTGCGCGACGCGAGGTCTCGTTGCCGTATACATTCGACGGTTTTCACAGTAATGATGACTTTCTCGTGATCGAGATGAATTACGCGTTTGATTGTATCCTGGGTATCCCATGGTTGGCCAGGTATCAGCCCCAGATCGACTGGTTGGCTCGTTCAGTCAAGCGTCCTCACGACTTCGACGTGGGCGAGGTATTCACACACCTCGTGGCTGCACCAAGAGACTGGCCTCACGTCACAGTCGTGGACGGTGCGTCCGCGACGCATATTCTGCACAGAGCGAGCGATGGCCCTCTTTGCACGACCTGCGCAGCGCTGCTGACTGGCGATGATGACGTAGGACGCGCGCGGGAGGAAGCGCGTGAGAGACAAGCGAGCGCGCATCCGCGATCCTCGCGGATGAAGAACGTGGCGGTTGAGCAGCGGCTCCCGCACGATATTGAGGCGGTTGAGCAGTGGCTCCCGCATACTACCGAGGCGGTCGAGCAGAGGCTCCCGCACGACGATGCCGCGGGTGATCCGCAGTTACCACCGCGTGCGACCGGCGCGGTCGAAGACGAGCTCCCGCACCTAGAGGAGGGTGTATCGTCGTCCAGCGAGAGCGACACCTCAGTCTCGGGTAGTGGCTCGAGACGCACAAAGACCTTCCGCAGGTCGCGGCGACGATTGAAGCCTCGCCGGAATTTCGCTGATCCATCGCCAGGACAGACTGAATCGGTCTGCATAATCGAGTATGCGGACGGTGCTCCCAGCAAGACGCGCGTCATCGAAGTCGCGAGCCCACCTCGCGACGCCAAGTCCATCACCCACCTCTCAGGCCTCTCCTGGAAGAAATTCCTCCGAGACCTTAAGGCCGGGGACATCGACCAAGTCTGTCTGATCACCGACGCTGACTCGGTGCCTCTCGAGATTTACTCTGTTGAACTCGACGACGCGTCGTCAAGACCAAAGAGCGCTGAACCAAAGTCAGCGCGCGAGGAGCGCTTCGCCACGCAGTCTTGGGAAACTCTGGAAGAATCAATTGACCATCAAGCATTGAGAATTATGCATCATCTTGATATGGTGTGCGGCTCAAAATCATAATATCCAAGCTGCGAAAGCGGCTCCTCATAACCGGGCTAGTATTGCGTGACACGGCAGTGGCCACTGCCGCGCGATCAAGTCAAGGCCATCGACGAATTTTTCGAAGGTCGCCGGCAAGCTGGCCACGTCCGCGAGAGTACCTCCCCACATTCGAGCCCAACCTTCTGTGTGAAGTAGGCTACGGGTGGTTGGCGCATCGTCCACGATTTCGACAAGCTCAACGCCGCCACCATACCGACGCAGACCCCGATCCCCCGCAAGGACATGGTACTGGATTCCATGTCGGGCAGCGTCGTCTTCAGTGCCATCGATTTGACCGATGGCTTTTATCAGATACTGATGCGCGAGAGTGACATCCCTCTCACGGCCGTCAGTACTCCCAGTGGAATGCTCTGGGAGTGGCTCGTCATGCCCCAAGGCCTGAAGAACGCACCCGCCACGTTCAATCGTATGGTTTCCCATGTGCTTCGCCCACTTCGCGCCGAGTTACTTCGACGATATCTTTGTCCACAGCGCGCTGAGGATGGTTTCAGCGCGGTCGAAGTCCATATCCGGCACTTGAGGCAAGTCTTTCAGGTGATGAGAGCGAACAATCTGTACGCCAACCTCAAGAAGTGTGTATTTTGTGCACCGGAGATTCCGGTACTCGGCTGTTATGTGAGCAAGAAGGGAGTACGAGCCGACCCAGAGAAGGTTTCGTCCATTTGCTCATGGCCCACGCCCACAAGTCCCACTGAGGTTCGTCAGAGGCTGGGTCTCGCGAACTATCTGCACAAATACACGAAAGCCTACGCCGGACAGATCCAGCCGCAATCGTCCCTGTTGAAGAAAGACGCCACGTGGTCTTGGTGCCCCGAGCACCAAGCCGCATTCGACTCGGTGAAGAAGGGCTTGGCGTCTGCTCCAATACTGATGCTCCCGTACGATTCGAAGCCTTTCCACGTGGTGTGCGACGCTAGCGATTTCGCTATCGAGTGCGCGCTCATGTAGTTTGACAATGAAGGTCATGAACGAGTCGTGAGCTACCAGTCACGACAGATGAAGCCAGCTGAGCGCAACTACCCTGTACATGACAAGGAACTCCTAGCGATGCGGTATGCTCTGATAAAATTCAGATTATATCTGCTGGGCGAGCAGGCATTTGCCGTGTACACAGATCACGCATCGCTGCGGACAGCGATGAAATCACCACATCTGTCCCAGCGCATGGCGCGCTGGCTGTCGTTCTTCGCCGAATACAACTTCGTCGTGCACTACAAGCCGGGCAAGAACAATATCCTCGCCGATGCACTGTCTCGCCGACCCGATTACGATCCTCGTGTCGTGTTGGGTCGTCAAGTAATTGATGACGAGGACGACGGTGATGATCACTGTGCTGTGTGCGCAGCGTCAGGTATCAACCTGACGTCTGTGTCCCCCGAGATGTATTTCCGCGATGCAATCGTCGCGGCGTACACAGACGATGCGGTCTACGCCAACATCTTGGCGTAACTCCGCTCTCCCAGTGACGAGACACTTGGAGCTCTCTCGCGCAATACGCGCAACCAGATCGATCGCTACCATCTTGACGGTGGACTGCTGTACTACAACATCGATCGTTTCGATGCTCCGCGAGTCGTCGTGCTCAACGACGACGATCTGCGAGCTCGCATTATTCACGAGTTCCATGATAGCCCCACAGGTGCACACTTGGGCCGCGAGAAGACCTTCGCAGCAGTATCCCGCGATTTTTACTGGACTCGTATGTACAAATGGGTGCGTAAGTGGGTTCGCACTTGCGAGACCTGCCAACGGGTAAAGCCATCCAAGTCGTCACAAGCGCCACTACACCCGCTGCCGATCGCAACTGAGGCCTGGCGCTCGTTTCCATGGACTTTGTCTTCGGGCTCCCTCCCGATGCCGACGGTCGGAATGGCGTCTTGGTTTTCGTGGATCGTTTCACGAAGATGGTTCATTTCACACCCGTGGAGGATACGGTCACCGCGGCTGAGACCGCGGCGCATTTCATCGATTGCGTGTTTCGCCACCACGGCTTACCGGAGTCGATCGTCTCCGATCGTGACCCGCGGTTCACGTCCGCGTTCTGGACCGCCCTCTTCCAGCTTCTGGGGACGAAGCTGTCGCTGTCGACGGCGACCCATCCGGAGACGGATGGCCAGACAGAACGGGTCAACAGGGTCCTCGAAGATGTTCTTCGGAGTTACGCAACTTCTTTTGTGAGTTGGAGCAAGTTCTTACCCCTGGCCGAGTTTGCACTCAATAACGCTGAACACGCCTCGACGGGATTGACACCGTTCTTCGCGAATAACGCGCGGCACCCGCGCGTCCCAGCTCTTCTTGCCGTGGGCCATCCCACGGTGTCTGGTGCCTCCACTCTGGGTGGGGATGATGACGGTGTGAATGATGACTATGTTGAGACGAGTGGGGCTCACGACCCCGAGACACTGTACGCGGTCACCCGGACCAAAGCCAAACAGGCTCTCGCGACGCCGGGTCCCGCGGCGTCTCCTCTCGCAGCATGGACGGCACGAACCCTGATTGACCCGGTAATACCGGTACTCAAGTTGCAGCCAACTACGCGCCGAAGTCCCCGACGCGCCAAGTCGATAACGCCGCCGTTTCGCCATTCGTCCAGCGAAGCGCGTCAATCGCCCGTTTTGTGCGCGATGCGCTTCAAGATGCAGTGGATAAACAAAAAGAGAACGCAGACAAACGTGGACGCAAGAATATGGCAATAGGAGAGCAAGTCCACCTGTCGACCGATGGTATTCGCTCTTCTGCGGTGACCAATCTCGGCGCGAGCAAACTCGCACCTCGTTTTATTGGACCCTTCAGAGTTGTGAAGGTTAACGGTGAAGCCTTCACGTTGGACATTCCTACGTCATTACGACTACACCCGACGTTCTACGTCGGGCGGCTCAAGAAATACCATCCTGCTTCTATCCCATCTACGTTGGACCCTACGGCGGCGCCGGAGCATAGAGCGAACGCCCCTCCCGGCGTGCCGTCCGCGGTGCTCCAAAGACGCGAATCTCCAGCTCCCGAGTCCGCGCCAGTAACTCCCGATTCGACTGGTGCGCTGCTTCAAGGTCCTTCCGGGTCTCCGCGATCTGCGCAGTCGCCTCATCAGCTTCCGCCTGAGCGTCCAGAGCACGATTCGCTGCAGTCTCCACATCCCCCTGGAACACCCAGGCGTAATCCCTATCGCCGCGAACCCCCTCCGCCAATTGTTGACTCGGCTGGCCAAAAGCGCTGGATCGTGGATCACCTCGTGGCTCACGAGGACCCTCCTCATGCGACGCCTCGTACCCGTACTCGTGTGAATAGAACGTCCACCAGCGGGATTCCCCCCGCGCGGCGCTATCAAGTCCGCTGGCTTGGTTACCCGCCTGACGAGGATACGTGGGAGCCACGTTCGTCCCTCCTCCGGGACGTCCCGGACGCGGTCCTCGAGTACGAGAATGAGATCGTGAACGAGAACGCCGCTGTCGCGGACCACGCGGTGACCGAGAGCACGAACGACTACGCACCGACGAGGATACGCCTCGCCGAGAACGAGCGCGGCGGCCCCCGCCGCGAATAGAAGCCACTGAGACCTCATAGAGCGCGCGCCGATACTTAGCGATCCACGAAAGCATCCGATTCCACCGGACGATCATGGCACACCGCGAGCGCTGGAGCGAATCATGCGCGACGCCATCAATACCCTTTCCACGTAGCGCTCGAAATCGACGGAAGTAATCTTGCATCGTCGCCAGCGGCTCTGGCGACTCCGCGCCGGACAAGTCGTACAAGTCCCACGGCTTCAGCTCTCGATCCACCACGCGCAGCGATGATGGAGCCCGCAGCGCCGTCGAAGTCAGTGTTGTCGCAGTTGTCCTCGCGGTGCCCGTCCGCGTGTCAACCGCCGTTCCTGTAGTCGTCGTCGTCTCCGCAGTCATCACCTCGAGCTTTCCGCGTCTGCCCCTCGCCGTGCCAGTCTGGTTGTGCTCCTGCGGTGCGCAGGAGTTGTGGTCCCCACGCAGCGTGATCCCCCAGTTAGCGCCGCGCCAACTGACGTCTCAATTTCCAAGAATTTCCCCGCTTGCACTCACGTCCCGTGAGTGCTGCCTTGAGAGGAGGGTGATGTAATGGGCCCTCCGTTTACATAAGTAGCTAGACATCTGTCTGATATTACATAAGTAGACATGATCGGCACACGACTAGTGTGTGCTGACTCGTCATCCTCTGATTGGATGAAAGTGGGGGAGCCAGACCCCACTTTCAGCCAATCAGTTGTCGACCTTTATTTGAGTGGTTCACATTGGTCCTAAGGGCTCGCACCCCGGGCTAATAATAAATCAGAGTTGAATTTACCTCGGACTTAATACTTAGTTCTCAGTCTTATTGAGAACACGACGCTTCCTCGACAGCTAGGTGTAAGTCAGTGACGGATATACATCAGGCCCGTTACAATGGATGACGAATTGAGCTCTCTGGAGGAGAATGGAGTGTGGGATATCGTGCAAACGCCTCGCGAGGCACACGTCCTTCACACTAAGTGGGTCTAAAAGACCGAAACGTATGCGGCAGGTGACATCGAACGCTGAAAGGCGCGGTTCGTGGTGTGCGGAAATGAACAAGGGTTTGGTGTGGATTATAGCATCACGTTCGCCGAGGTGGCCGACATGTTCAGTGTAAAGCTGATCGGGGGGCTGGCGAGGAAGTGAAGAGTTCCGGCGAAGCACGGAGACGTGCCGAACGCCTACGTGAAAGCGGACAAGGAAGCGGGGCTAGTCATTTATATTCGCTTGCTGAAAGAAATGACGATTTCGGAAGACACCAAGAAGAAGCTGGGAGTTGCAAGCGATGACAATTTGGTGCTCAAGCTGATGAAGGCGTTGTACGGCCTCAAACAGACTGGGCGACTGTGGAGCAAGCTGCTGCAGAAAATATTGCTGGCTCTAGGCTCCGAACATAGCCTCACAGACATGTCTGTGTACTACAGGTTGCGGCTTGGGGTGCCGCTCGTAGTTGGAGTGTATGTCGACGATCTGTTGGTCACTACTCGAACGCGACAGGATGCTGTGGGTGCTTTCTTCGGAGAAATGTCCGACTTGGCAGTAAAGGACCTAGGCCCCGCGAGCAAATTCTTTGACATGAGTGTTACGTATAGCGATGATGAAGGATATCATCTGGATCAGGAAGCCGCGATCGAGGACTTGTTGTGGGAGTTCGGAATGGAGACGGGGCTAGCGGTGCGTACGCCGATTTGTCGAGTGGAATGAAACGACATGACAGTATCGCTGCCTGCGTCAGGAGAAATGGGGGCCGTGACAGTTGGACGATTCCAGTCGCTAGTTGGAAGTATGCTAAGGATTGCCCGCTGCACGCGTTCATACATATTCGTCGCTGTGCCATAAAGCAACGCGTAAAACGCACAACCCCTCGATGTCGGACTGGAAGCTCGCCAAGCGGATATTAAGGTATCTGTCTGGTACGAAGGAGCTGCGGCTACAGATGAAGAGGAACAGGGGCTCGGGCGAGGCTCTGGAAATTGTAGTTTACAGGGCCGCGGATAATACGGACAGGAAATCGGTGACGGGGGCCTGGTGACACTGGTTGAGATGCCAGTGTGCTGGGTGTGCAAAAACCAAGGTGTAGTGTCGATCTCCACCATGGAAGCCGAGTACACAGCTGACTCTGTAATACCGGCAGAGCTCCTGGGAATACGTGAGCTACTGGGTGAGCTTGGCGTAAAACATGAGAAGCCGAAGCCACTACGAGTCGATAACCAAGCCGCTATGAAACAACTCGATGGAGAGACTGCATTTGCGAAGGCGAAACACATTGACATTCGCGTAAAGTTTGTCGGGTTCTATATTTAGAAGGGGTTGCCGAAGCCAGAATATCGTGAAGGCGTGGCGATGCCGGTAGACTTGATTACAAAGGCGCTTGACGCAATGAGGCTGGCTAATCTGCGAGTCCAAGTGGTAATACATTAAGCTCTGAGAAGCTGTAGTGTGTTTTTCAGCGGAAGAAACCATTCGTCAGCAATGATGCCTCACCTGGATGTGAGGACGCTCGGCAGTGAGGAGTGTTGGAAACTGGTGTGTGAGACCAGAGATGGGAAGCACCGGGAGCTGCGATCGCCTGGGTAGGAAGACATTAGCTAGTACGAGCACGAGTAGAAATAACACTCTCTTTTGCGTTCTACCCACAGTGTACACAGTGCAGCCGGTCTGCGGATCCGGCTTGAACATCGTACTGCTCCATTCATGCATGTAGAAACTACATGTCCTCTCCTTCTTACCTCTAATATCTAATTGCATCAAATTCCTTAAAGTGTAAATCTGACGGATAGTAAAGCAACGACAAACTTTTCTTTTCATTTAACCTGAATTTTAGCATCACTAACATGATATTTCAATATTCCATTGTAAAAATCAGATCTGAAATCCATTGGCAATGGAAGCTTGGGTTCGCGACAAGGTGTCGCTACTGAAGCTCGACACGTCCGTGTATGTGGAATACGCTCTCGGTATCTTACAAGATGAAGATATGGACATCTCGGAGCGTGTAGCCAGCGTCATCGCCGTCTTCAGCGGGGCCGCAGACGGTCTCGTGGATGAAAATGTTTTAAACAAAACTTTAAACGAATGTGCAATGATACAAGACGTCACGAAGCTTCTTCAAGCCGAAGAGCAACAAACTCAGTATCAGGAGGAGCTCCAGCTGGCGGAGAAGAGGATGAAGGACCTTCAAGTACGTGAGAAGCAGCGTCAAGAGGCAGAGGAGGCGGCGGAACGAGAGAAACGAAAAGCTGCTGATCGGCTCAAGAAAATGACGAGAGAGGAGATTGCAGCGCGGGAACAGCTCATTAGTGACTATGGCTTCACCGTCATGTCGGAGTTTGATGAGGACGGCAATGTCGTGAAGATTAAAGACAAGGAGAAGCCGTTGGAGGATGCAGGACCTGCGAATTCCAATAGACAGCGAGTGCAACAAGCTCAGAATGCCATGAGGGAGAAGATGAAGAAGGATCATGAGAAGAAAGTCAAGTATGAGAAGGAACTGCTGGCAAAGGATAAAGCACGCAAAGATAAAGCCAAGAAGAGGACGATGAAAAGAGAGAAACAGCGTGGATGCGGCTAAAAGACGGACCTGCTGGCTCTCGTTCAGGATACTAGTGCTTTATTGTACGGATGATCGAAAACTGGGTCTAATAGGATAATGGTGTGGAGATTCCAACGGATGACTTAGCTGTAAGCGCGTCGACGCTCCAAAGTTTTGTTACGATACTGGAGCGCCTTCTTGGCGAGCAATGCGTTGCTGTTTGAACTCGCTGGATTTGCTGCAAGAGCCACGAGGCTGTCTAGTCTGGTCTGGTATTTCTGGTACTTATCTTGGAACTTGATGCCTTGTGCTGTGCAGATGACACTCTCGGACTTGGATCGTTGTGCTAGAATTTCAGGAATGAGGCTGGTGCACTGAGGTGGAACGACTTTCTCGACCATTTCATCTTCGGGCTGAATGTACACTGCTTCTTCCTCCAAGATGGCAGCCAGCAGGTGAAGATTTGCGCTTTCGGACAGCGAACGTCGTCGTGAAACGCGCGTGCATGTCGCTGTTGAGAGTGACGAATCGTTTTGAGTCATCGCTTGAATTGGAGTGTCGAGTTTGCTGCGGAATTTGCAATGACTGACTTAATGGACCATCGCAGACAGCACGATTGGCCACGAGAACGGCCGGACATCTTTGGCATCGTGGTTGAACGTCCAGATAAAACCGCTCGACCGAAACCGCGTAGCGTTTCTTGGAAGATTTTTTTAACGTGGCAGGACCAACCGTGAGGCATTCTAGTGATATTGCTTAACAAGCGTTGCTCATGAGAGGTTGCTGTTACCATGGTTGCGTAGTATATGAAAACGGTCCCAGACCAACGGCCAACGATCTAGACGGAAACGCAATGGTTGCGCTTCGTGCTAGTCCTCTTGACCATAGTCGACGGAGCCGTCATCAGAAGAAGCGTGATGTCTGGCTAAAGTTAACACCTTCATCAGGTAGTTTCCAATCGAATTGTGGAGGCGTTTGTTCACGAAAACGAAATCGTCTTTATATTGAGCCGGGTTACCATCGACTCGAACTGAACGCAATCCTATCTCGGAATCTAACACTCGTACGCACTCACAGTCATGTCATCTTGCTGTTCGCTGGCCCCACCTCTAAACTCACTCGACAACTCACATGCCATTCATCAGACATGCATACCAAGAGAAAAAATCAACACGACCGCAACTGGGCAGTAAGTTATGAATGCTTTCCCAATTTTACTGGTTGAAATGCCTGTCACAAGGGAACTTTAAACCATCTTGAATGGTGAACCCAACTCGTTCATTGTAGTCTTGGCAGACTGACCATGTCACCGCTATTATCGAACACATCGTCCAATATCTAAGAGAACATCATCCAATATTTATTTTTTGGAGAAAGCGATTACCCACTCATGAGCACAAGTCTTTCGATCTCTTCATTCTTGAATTTCCCAGCTACAAACTACTCCGACAGAAGTCGTGACAGTGCATATACCAACAATATTAAGGTCTAATATTTCACTAACATCTCAATGTCTGTGTATATTGTAGTCTGAGGTCTTAAGGGCTGTTTACCATGAGGTACAAGCGCAAAAAGAAGACCGACCTGCCTGGTCAAGAAGTTGGAGGAGTTAATACACTACTGCATAGTTGACTCTATTCCATTGTTTCGCACCAGTAAACTGCATGCAGACTGCCATCAGTTCGCTTTACGCAAGTGCATGGACGACGTCGTTCGCCGGGTCAAGATATACAGTGTACCCCATTGTCGACACAATGGTCGTTTTGGTATGACTGTGAATCGTGACCAGAATTGCGTCCAACCTGACACTCCCTCACTTCCTGGTGCAAGACCGATACCGGCATAAGACCGTAAGATTTAGTGTCGTTTAATGCCCTCGGGTTGCTGGGCGATAGCTGGTTGATTCTCCAGCATTAGTACTCGGAAAGGCGACATTGACGTCTTTCGTGGAGGTGGAAATGCCCCCAGGTATTAAAGAGCACCTTCATTTTTTTTCTCACTCAGGTAGAATGTCTTGAACTTGTCTCTAATCGATTCCTGCTCAGTCGTAGTTGGCTTAATCTTCCTCCATATATAGGACATTAAGTTATCGGGTTCAACACCTTCATCAATCCACGTCATAAATTGTTTCTTCTGCAGCGCTGTAGCTTCCGTTGTCGTACTTGCTCTCTCCAATATCGTCGCAAGAGTACCCCTACTACCAAACTTCTCAGTCAACGTCCTGATCAAATACTGTTCTCCATCGTTCAGCTTAATGAACTCTACCAACACATCCAGCTTCCGGCTAATAATTGTTGCTCCTTGACTCGTTGGAATATCCAGTATCCTGACCGCATTGTCAACAGTCACTCTATTGCTCCTCCAAACCTGCAGCAGCTGCGTCTGTAACTTTTCCGCAAGATTTCTTGTGTCTGGGTCGTTCATTGCTGATGCGAGCTTGTTCGCCACAGCAGAGTTTCCAAATGACTTCAGGTAGAGGTGAAGCAAAGACTTTTTGTTTTCGGCGTTCGGATTCTTCAGATTAAAGTCATCGACGTACTTCGCGATCTTGTTCAGGTTATCGGCAATGAAAGCGACATCTACGTCACGATCAAGCTTTAGCAATTGAAGGACTGTTGTCGGCGATTTATTTTCACTCAGCCACTTGCTCAAAAGGGAATTCTCCAATAGGTTGGCTGTAAACTCACGATTCTTTGCAGTGAGCAAAAGTGCCAGCACCTTGTCTTCACCACCAAATGCTTTATTCAAGGCCTTGACCAGAGATGTCTGATCGTATTTTTTACCCTTGACCAACTTGATATAGTCATCCAGAACCTCCAACTTAAGACTATAAGCCATGTGGAAGTCCTCGTTGGGGATCCTCAGCAGCTTGATAACGTCGCCAACGGAGTTGCCTTTATTATGCCACCTCGTCAGTTGATCTTTCCGCAATGTTCGGATTAGTGCTGCCTTTGACGAGTCTGCTCCCTTCTCGGCAGCCACGAGTGCATGCGCCAGATTGGCATCTCCATGTTGTTCAGTGAGTCTCCCAATTACCGAGACCTTTGTCAGTAAATTCTTGGAGTTGAACTTTTGGACGGCGTCGGTCCATTTTTGAAGATTCGCGCTTGTAAAGGTGCTTATAATCCCGGCAAACTTGAATTTATCCAACAAGTATTTGTCATTTGTGTTCACACGCACCAATGTGTAGCCGAGCGTCGACGTGCTGCCTCTGAACGCGGCTGCCAGCTCCGAGGTTGTGCCACCCCCAGGTGCTCTCTCTTCGTCATGGTATCGCCTCAACAACCTCTTAGGAGCGCCACCGCTCTGTTGGTTGGCAAGTGAACTGATTACTACAGTTGGATAATCGGCAGTTGTCAGCTCGAATGTGGTAACCTGTTCAACGTTTGCTAGGAGAACGGTAGCAACTAGTGCGACTGAATAGAGACGCATGTTATTTTTGCCGGGGCGTGATTACTGAGGACTAATGAGTGAATCGCGAAATGGCTGCTGACTGTAATACGTCTACGATACAGTAATAGGTATTATTAAAGTGTCATCTACGCGTAGATTACGGACTCCATTCCTATCGGAGCGAACTGGTTCACCTGTTTCTGTTCTGGGTGGAATCACTGGGAAGCCCATCCGGTCCGGATCTATGGACTCGACGATAAATACTGCGCGATGTGCTGACGATTCAACAAATTACGTACCAGTATCACTATCTGGAATGACTGAACAATTTTAGTGGACAACGCATTCATGAAGTGGTAACTGGTATTGTGGTTCACTTGCTTGTCGGAAATAAGCTCAGTGCTAGGAAACCCTACTTTTTGAAGGCTGATTCCTTCATTATGATTATGGTGTCTGAAGAAGTCGCTTTTGGATGTTGATGAGCATGGTGTGGGAGCTGGCAGAAAACGGCATCTTACGAAGAATGAATGAAACTCCGAAATATCTAGTATCCGGAGGTATCAAAGGGGATGTTTTGGCTGACTTTGTAAACTGTTGGTAATCGGGAGTGTCCAATGACCTTCATAACTAGGGGTCATCACTATGTGGGATTCAACTACACGTACAAAAGTAGTGATTTTTTGTACGACCCTTCACTGTGACAATTTCAAACAAAGCTGATCCGATTCGATTGTTAGCTACTGGTATTCTATTGGCATGTCCACTGGCATTGCCAGTCTGGCAATGCACCATTTTACCGAAACAATTGTGTACAGTATTTCATATTTTTGGCAAACTAGACGATGTATGTCAAACCACAAATGAGAACAGCGCCCTGATGAAGCGTTAAAGTCATAAGTCGTTTCTCACGAAAGAACCAGACTGCGAGAATGGGTGGCATAATGTTGTGAAATGATGAAGATTTCACATCATTTTCACAACATTATGCCACCATTTTCGCAGTTTGGTCTTTGTAAAACGACCGTTTTCTTGAGGTTGGCATGCGGCGTCTTTTTCCGTGGCTTGAACTGCTGTAAGGGGATTCTCACAATCATTGTGGTCTGCACGGGACTAATGTTTACTGCTGTACGGGGATTGTCACAATCATTGTAGTCTGCCCAGGACCATACTTTACTGGCGTATATTTCCGTTGTCTCCAGGAAAGTGCAGACTCTGCACTTCCTGGACCAGGTTCGCCTTCCCCTCTTTTAGTAAGAGTCTTACAGTCGGGTATTTTGCAAAAAGCGGAGTTATCCCAAAGTTTTTTGCATTTGCAACTCTTTGTTGCAAAAAGCGGAGTTCCTGGAATCTTTGTTGAAAAACGCGGAGTTCCGTCCTTCCCCAGCCTGCACACCAGCAACACGCAGACTGAGCAAACGTGTATTTTCAAACATCCACCCTGCTATTCATGCCAATTTCTAGATCACGATAACCGCGTAGGGCATCACTAACTAGATCCTGGGGCGAGTCTCAGCTCCGTACTGAGCAGAGCAGCCATGGTGATCGAGATTTCGTAGGGAGGAGTATACGGGTGCGAAACTAAAGCACGAACAAATTCGTCATCTTCATTAGAATCACAATTAACATGACTGGTAGGGTTCTTGGTCTTCCACATTAGCAACAGCGTCTCCAACTTCTGAACAACTTCTTCCAACGAACCATAGAGCTCTTCGAGAATGAGAGTGCGAGATCGATATGCCTCGTTTAGAGTTATCGTTGCTCCACGGATGCGCTTGATATGTTCGACAAGAACACGTCCACTAATACGTGGGTCACTTGCCACTAAAGATCGGATTAGCTCGACCTCCCGTATCTGAGAAGCTGTTAACCGCGATCGTCCTGTACACCTATTGTGAACTAAGTTGCAATGACTGATAAAGTAGCCGCTCCGTGCTTGCCCCTGTGATCTTCGCCTTGTAACTTCGAAGCGACAATCCCCTCCACTGGCACGCTGATACTTCAGTTTTGCTCCCCCTCGATTTTCTGCAGCTAGCTTTTCAACCATGTTATGACTAACCGCAAACTGGCGCATCGCTTAGGTGCATGACGTCTGGTCTGGAAAGCACGCGCCCATGCTGATGCCGTCTGCCTCTACAACAGGGACAGGTGATGAAGACGTGGGCGACGACACTATCGACGCCATGCTGTGTAGGTCGCACAAATCGATTCAGCCGATGTGCTCCACGTGTTCCCTGCAACTCCGCGCTTTTCAACAAAGATTCCAGGAACTCCGCTTTTTGCAACAAAGAGTTGCAAATGCAAAAAGTTTGGGATAACTCCGCGTTTTGCAAAAAACCCTTACAGTCTGTGGGCCGCATAAACGGTGCTCAGTATTCCCGCTTGCTTATGTCGAAAATAACATTTAAGTACTCGCTTTGTACGAAGCTGAGCCCTTTTGTTAGCTAAGTCGTGCTGTGGATGTTATTGATGAATTGCATTGGAGCTGTATTTGAAGCAGATCCAACGTCGATGGCATCATCATGAAACTCACTGTCAATTTGGTTTTCACTGTACCGTCAGAATGTATGGTTTAGTCCATGGTCTATCGACCACCACGATCATTGAAAACGCTGATCTCGTCCAGGATTCAGAATGAATGGACCGAGAATCTGCAGGTTGTAGCTTCCACGCGGCATTGCTGTGTGACTCTAAGGAGAGCTATCTCCTGTTTCAACCATTAGCACTAATATGAGCTAGTATCAGAAAACAAATTGCAACTATTGTTTAATGAGCACTTGTAACGTGGGTGTTTACTACTTTGGAGTTGAAGTTGTCCATACGTGAAGTTTTCACGATTGGTTTTCAGCTCTGGTTACAGCACTTGATTTAGAATATTCACAGTAGCATTGATGCAATGATTTCGTACATGTACACAATTTCCTGGTGCTGCCGCTGTGTATGCCAGTGTTCGTCCCCTCGGTGCCTCCGAGTTGGAGGACCTACACACACACCCGTGCCGGGGACTAGCGGGCATCAACAACTTGTTGAAAACAACACCCCAAGGTGGTAGGGGCTGCTGCGTGCATACATCACGGAGCGTGTGCGTCTGTAGTAGGTTGTGGAATATTGCCAGGCGACTTGCGACGGCGGCAGTGCTGCTGCCTTACCGGCACCAGCTACCGTCACGCCGCGGCCTCTAGATGTTAACGACCAGCCTGATGACGGCAACAGAAGCTTAACGTGCCACAAAATTGCATGTTCCCGCATGCAAAATATCCAGGATTTACATAACCCAGAACCGCATTTAGGATGCCTAAAACTACAGCCTCGTAGACTAGTATGGCTGGCAGCTCTAGCCTTAGATCACTTTGCTATTTGCAACCAATACACTAGGCGAAACCTACCTCCGCGAGCTCCCCATTGCGTTTTCAGCTGCCTGAATACACCACAGCGCCAATGCATCGAGCAATTGAGTAAGTTGCAGGACGATCTGGAGCCGGCGTACTCAATGACACAGATCTGTTCAAGGCCCTGGCCGATAAGTTCAAGCTGCTGTGTCGTGAGGACAAGTGTGAGGGACTGCGGTTGAGGTGCAACTTGCACAACCTCAATTCGCTCACATGTGCGTATTAAGCAGATAGTGAGAGTGAATCCGATCTGAGTGACTTCGCAGCGGTCAATGAACGTGGGCTTTGCCGCCGCCGAGCAGGCGCCTGAACAGGAGTGAGCTCCGAGTCCTACCATTTGTCCGACTTCTACGATTATAGGGCCCGACGTGAAGGCGTTCACTCCGTTTGGGCGCTTCAATGTTTCCTGGTATTGTTCTTCTCTTTCGATGAAGTCTGAAATCGTTATGAACACGAATGGAGAATTACTCATTACTTAACAGCTTGCTTGCAATGTGGATGCATGGTCGTGGTAGGTTTGACTCCTCTAATACTACAGCAGTGAAACAAGTCAGAAACTGCAGAACGATGGTGGTTCCACTCATCGACGATTACCAATGGACTTAACTGGAATCACAGTGGCAAGTAGTAGCTCGATGAGGACTGACGGGCCACAATACGCACCAACATAAATTATCATTACCAGCTAACAAGTAAACTCGACGTGAAGTACAAAAAAGTCGCTTCCACACCTTGAAATGTTCAGCGAGTGCACTTATCTTCAGACGAATTGTTGGAATCTACTGATCCAAACGCTATGATCAATAGTGCAAGCATACAGAGTCGCTGCGATTTCGTCGGCGTTAAATATCTAGCCACAGGCTATGTTACGACGTGGACAACATACATACTGTACTTTATGTGAGTCTGTACTACAACTATGCTTTCATTTCCAGCCACAGCCTCCAGCGTCACTTCGTAGGTGACTGACTCCGTTTCCAGGTCGCATCTAAAATCACAGACGACCTTCTAGCAACGCGAGGCCTTGACACTTTACTCCATAATACGGCGACGTTCCATCGCCTTACGATACCGAAGAGCTTTTTTGGCCAATAGCACGTTGCTCTGGGTACCCAGAGCATTGGTATTAGCAGCTAAAGCCACGAGATTATTGAGTTTTCCACCGTACTCGCTCTTGGCGTCCTCGAAGACAATGCCTTGAGCTGTGCAGATGAAGCTCTCGGACTTGGAGCGGTGTTCCAGGGCCAATAGCGGCTCGGGGTCTTGGTGCACGGCCAGGACGAGCGGGTGGTGGTCGTCCACAGGCTCTTCAGGAGGTGGCAAATAGGCGGGTTCCTCCGAGTCCTCGCCTAGTGTGGACAAGTAAGTGAGCTTGCAGCTCTCGGACAGAGAGCGACGGCGAGCGTCAGGCGAAATTGACGTCATTTGTGATCGCAACTTGTTACGGACCGAGTAAATCTCAAAATGAGCGTCGGGTCCTGCGTGGCAGCTTGGAGCCATAGTGAACTCAAGACGTTTTGACGGGGCGCGTGACTGTGCAGCAAGCGGATGCCTCCGAGCAGAAGACCAGACAGGCACTCGACGGAATTTTCCGACGACTCATCCCAGTGAAATTGTGAGATTTTCCGTTGTGGGACTAATGACAGTCAGTCAAATTGACCTGCTTAGCAACAAGGTGGTTCCGACTGCGTTGATGAAATGGCGGATGCATTGTGCTGGTAGTTAGCATCTCGTCAGTGAAGCTTGGAAGAACTTATCAAAATGGTGTCAGGTCGTCGTTGTGTCACGACCATGAACACCGTATCATCTTGTGGTCAAGAGAGCGACTGAAGACGATTAAAGTGCTGATCGTTATGCTCTTTATGATGAACACCATCGTGAGTGCAAGGCACTTCAACGTACTAATTATTGTGCCGGGCCTTTCCTGTACGTTCCAGCTTCCTTACTGGTCAAAAAGATCTTAAAGAAGTCTTCTGATTGGCCATCTACTGTGAAAATCGAAAACAGGAATTTCTTTATTTCACTGGCCGCGTGATCTTTGTCTCCGATCTTTGGACAGTGCATAGAAGCGACAATAATCCAAGCAGCCAAGTTGCTGAGCCAACATGAATTTTGACTGTACGTGGCCACTTAGAACAGGTAGCGCCATCTCAATTTGTTTTGCCAACGCTTAGCTGGGACTTTCTCTCCTTGCGATGATGCTATGGCGGTCGTTTCAATCCGCACACGTACTGGCCGGAGATGTGTCCGAAAGAGCCCTGTTGGTGCATGGGGACTCAAAGTATTAACGGAGATGTTACCGCTAACTCTGAAATCATCGCTGATTGCAAATCCTTATGGCACTACTCAAGACGTGGAGCCACCACTGGAGACAGGAGACACACACAACCGTAGACAACGGAACAGCCAGAGGTCCCGCACCGTTGCAATCCGAACCCACCTTGCGTTAGTATGAGTACCAAGCAGTGCTGCTTGAACGAAGACTTCAACTATGCTTGAGCGTAACGGGCAAGGTACCAGACTTACGCACGGCGGAAAGCCGCATATTTGTCACCTTGTCTGCTTTTCCCATCCAAACCAAGCACAAGTAATCTAAACAATAGCTAAATACAAGAGAATACTCGTAGACCTCCATGCGGACCTGGTATCTTGGCGATTAATTTCGCCATGCTGGCAGGAAACACGACCGCTCATAATTTGACGGAGAAAGCCAGCTATTCAGGACGCACCGAAATCCTGGCCATCTTGCGCTTGCGATGATTGTTAGGAGTAACGGGCAATAACGGACATGGCCTGCATGGCGTGAGAATCGCCTCAGCTGCCCCTACCGAGCCTGAAACCAGCTATGGTGGCTCTACGTCGACCCACGGAGAGTTCCAAGGCGGCGGTGGCCACAACCACCAAGTCCTTATCAGCCGTATCACTCACCAAGAAGACAGTGCGTCTTCATAATGTTGTTATGATTTTCAAAATTCTGATGTGTTTTTATTGTAGAATGCACTGGTGTCGGATGTTGAAGAGCTCAAAACCAACCTTGAGGTAAGGATGTTTCCATGATCACTTGTTCTACTATCGCCTAAATCCAATTGTTGTTAGATCCAAAGCCGGGAAGTGACACAACGAGATGAAACCATGCAAGAACTCGTGGGAAAGGTGATACTGTAGTACTTTGTCCCAAGAAGTTTTTGTGTAATTCAAATTATTTTTTCACCAGGTGGACATGCTGCACGATGCCTTTAATTCATTATCGGACGTCTTCACGTGTGAAATTGGTGAGTTGGTGCAAAAACGTTTCGTTAGTTGCTCTTCTCGTCATAATCTTGTCATTTTAGAGGAGATGCAGAAGCAGTTTGCAGTCACGGCATCGCAGCTCCAGGACCGTGTTGCCAAGCTGGAAGGATCTATTGCGCTACTCGAGTCTCAAGTACCACAAATGGATGGTAAACGCCGCCAGCTTCAGGAAACATCAGAACGACGATTTCTCAGTATTCAAGAAACGTGCTCCAAGCTGGAGCTGGCACTTTATGAGTCCCAGGCAGAATTAGCTCTCGTGAAAAATGCCTCGGATGATCTCATGACACGTGAACGAGAAGCAGCACATTTGCAAAAATCGTTGCAAATTTCTCAAGAGGATGCCATGGACGCTCTAAAGAAACTTAGGGAGGAGAGCAGTCAACTTCAAGTAGAACTCTTTGCACTAAAGGAACAAACCAATGTAGCTACGTCTACGGTTGCAAGTGATATTCAAGTGCTAGCAAGAGAGTACTCAGTACTTCGCAGCACAGTAACCAAACAGCAGTCCCAGTGGTTAAGCAAGCTTAAAACTTTACAGGAAACCATAGATCGACAAGGGAAAATGGACAAGACACAACTTATCCAGCGAGTAGATGCATTGTCAGATGCTGTCGCCAGTCAAGAATATCGCACCAAGGATGCCGTTGACAACTTACTAAAAAATCACGTTAAAATACGCTGTGCGGTTGACGAAGGCATGTCGATATGTTCGCGAGAAATTCGAGCGCTCAGTAACGAAGTTAAAGCTATTCAAGTTGACCAACAAGACAAACTAGATCAATTAGTTGAGCAGATGGCAGCGAGTTCTATTGAGTGTGGACAACGACACGACGAGCTCCATCTCTCCCTTCGATCCATAGCTCACCGACTCAAGGTATCTCTGTAGAAGCTACATGCATTTTCTGGACAATTGATTGAAATTCCTAGACAAGCATAATAGACGTTCTGCATCTTGAAAAACCTTGTTGCTTTGCTCACACGTAAAAATCACCGGTCTCCTTCGAAGTTGAATTTACGGGGACAGCTTCAGGTGCGACATATTTCTTCCTGTACTGGTCCTTCAGCGATGCATATTTGCTTGAAATGTCCTGCACATAGTAAAAAATTCAGCAATTGCTACAACAGCAGTACCAGCACTCTACCTTCTCCTTCTTGACCGTCAGCAGCTCATCATCCAAATCTCGTAGTGTACTTAGCTGTTGGTAGTGGTATTTCCGGTGTCGTCGTGCTCGATGCAGTTCACTACTGCAACAGAACCTCAGCACTTCCATCACGAACAAAGTCAGGAGTCCGTAGGCCGGAATGAACTTGTCTTCTTCCAGTCTCCTCAACTGCTCATCTCTACAACCTCAAAAACTCAAATAAGAAAACGCAAAACTAAAATCTCAAAACCCAAGATTTCACGTACGTAATTTTAAGTTCTTGTTGGTGCTGCCGTAAGAATCGGTCAATAGTGGCTCCTTGGGTCAGAATGACCACAGCCAGAACCAGTTCGGCTAGTGCCAACAGAATCAAAAGATACGACGAGCACGAGAGGCACACGGAGCAGCTTCGATTAGAAGCCCCACACCAACTCATGAGCGCTGATAGGATCAATAGACCCCCTACAGTCAATATGGGCGCGTATAGCCATTCCGGGGCGTAATGATTAAGTCCTGTTGTTAAAACAGAAGATTTAAGTGGAATTATCTCGTTTAAATAAGATTTTATTAATTCTTCGTACCAAGATATAGACTGTAGACAGTGAGGCCCACACCACAGAGCAGATCGACACCGTTGAAGACGAAGAGTGCACTACCCGAGCAGCACTCACTGCAGGAGTCGCCGCACATTGTTCTCTCGATAGATTTACTAAGTAAATATGTTTAGTTCTAGGACGATTTAAGAGAGAGTTGGATTAAAGGGCGCTATTTTACAGTTAAAGAGCCAAATGGATACATTTGACATCAAGTTGAAGCTGAATCTGCGATTTGGGGTATGAGATCAAGACTTGAAGGGCTCAAGTCTATTTGTTCAGCATAGAGCAAGGAACTGTTTTGCAACAGTTTGCAGTTTCGCATGGGATCGATCAAGGCTCAAGTTGAATGTTTATTCGCAACGTGTTTACTTCAAATAATAAAATATTTCCCCCGTACTATGTGAGGTGTCTATCATTTTCGAGAATGACAGGCAAGTTCACCCTGCCTCTGGTTTCTCTATGATCGTTCAGTGGGGACAGGGCAACTCTGCGTTCGAAGTGCCATTTCCGGGATCCGCCTGCAATTCGGCCTTCGTGACCGCATTTCACGGTACTTGAGCGCCTTCTTCGCGATAAGTGCATTGCGTTCTGAGCTCTCGGGGCTCAATGCTGTCTCGACCAACTGTTCTGCTTTGGCGATTATCTCTCGCTGGAAAGCCTCATCCTGGAAAACCACACCGTCGGATGTCCGTACATAGAGCTCCGACATTGAAAAGCACGATGTTTTCTCCTGTGAGGCGGACGATGATTGTACCAGCGATGCCTGAAACTCTACTACAGCTTTCGTAGATTCCTCCGAGCGTGACCGTCGTCGAGGGGGCATCGCGGGATTTTTAGGACTCATCGTAGTAGTCACGACAGTGAATGAGGTGGTGTGCCTTTAGCTGGTGAATTCGATAATGATCGTGCGCGACGGCTGGACATACGATGGAGTGCTGGAAGGCAGCCGCATGCGTTACCCTGTGAAAGGCGAGGAATATTCCTGAGTCAGCACTAGTGAACCGTTTTTCAGTAAGGGGGCTCAATTGGTATGGCATCAAACGCGCGTGGGAATCACAGTAACGGGCCATTTAGCTCGGTCTAGTCAAGTGGTCGAGTCTTAAGATCATTTATTGGTGCCAGTGATGGCCAGTATTGCGCACGAAATCGCTGTCTATAAGCAAGGCGCAAGGCACGAACGAGTAGAGGGCGTGGTTTCTTCCACAATCCACTCATGTAGGATGACTCCGACCTCGGGACTGGAGCTGACAACTCGGTGCCGTTCCGCCCTCGGAGTCTGTCTTGTATTACTGCGTTCAGCGTAATACTCGGAATACGTTAGGGAACTCTTAGACTGCGTTGAAAAGGCAGCTAATCGTAAGTGTGGTCAGCTTGATCAGATAAAGGAATATAAACCGAGTGCAATATCTCAACTTGGAGCAATAAAAATCTGCTAACGCTCGTTCGAAAAGCAACTACCTCCACCAAGATCGTTCATTTAGCTTTTTTGTGGGAGGACGCGCGTATCTGTGGGGCTTTCTAATAGACAAGCAGGAACGGCGGTGGCGTAATATGAAGTGCTGTCTTCGTTCTGGCTGTTGAGCAATTGACATTGAACATTAGGTATCGATGCCAATACGAACTGGAGACAGTTGTCTTGCTAGTAATCCCGTTTAATCTGTACTTAGCATTGATAGCAGTCAATCACGCACGCTTTGAATCACCAATTGTAATACCTACCACTCAGGTCCGCTGCGACCATTAAGACTGTCTCCTTATGTCTTGTTGTCAGTTTCGATTGTTCCGTAATTGAATATTTTATTGATTTGCACGTACCCACGACTTTCAGCAATAATATTCCGAAGAACCACATAACTTCGCAGATTCAACATCCATACATTGGAGATTATGTCAACCATCCTTCCAGGGGCATGCTTGTCAACCAAAAGACATACTTCAGTCTCATCTCTACCTTCTTTTAGCTCGTTTTCGCTTTGAACACGGCTGGTTTACCTTCTTTCAGTTCCTGGAGCTTAAACACAGCAACTATTCCTGCCTGTAAGCATAACGAGAATTCGTCAGCATCCTTCAAGGAATACTATGTGACCGTCAGTAGCACTACCCTCTTACCCGATCGAGGACCGTTTTCGTAACCTTTCCGTTATCGTCGATGGGAGGTAGACGCATAGCCTCCTTGCCATCCTGAAACAAGATCAACGTCGGTAGCTGCCACGACGATGTTGACACATTGATCCGGTTCCCCCCAGCTAGATCTGACCATTTGTTCACATCAACCCTGCCGAATCGTAACGAGCTCGACGAGTATCTGCCCCGTTGCACAAAATAATATCAATCAACTGTTCATCAGCCAAAATACAATACTAGAAACCCTGGCAGAGTCAAATTCTCATCGCAAACTTACATCATCGAGAGGTCAGCGAGCATGGGCTCGTGCTCTATGCACGAGTCGCTCCAGTCTGCGTAGTAGAAGATAAGCCACGAATTGGGTGGGCCCTTCTTCTTCGATCCAGAAGACTTTTTGACTAATTTCTCCACCGTTGCCGGGTCCAGGTCGGTAATATTAGCTGGTCCTTCATACTTGGGCTGCCCCACCGCTGCGAACAACACTACAAATGATAATTATTATAAGTTAGAAATGATCTAGTAATACCAAGGGTTTTTGGAATTATTACCTAGGCAGAACGACCGCGTACCAACCGAAAAGAGTCATGTCCAAATAGTAAAGAGATGCCAATACAGCTAGCTTCCCATACATAAAGAAGAGCGAGATGACGCCATCAATCGTCGCTTTTTTGCGGTAATTCAGCAACCACGAGCCTAATGCCAACAGGAAAATCTCTTGTTCCTACACAATAATGGTAAAAATATTTAAACAATAAGTGTACTCAAATAAGATGTGTATAATGAACTAAATGAGGATGTACCAGTGGTAAGTTGAGGAAATTTTCTCGCTCTTGTAACACCTCACTGTTCTGCTTGTAGCGGATCGGTACGTACATAAGCAACGCCACCGCATTGCAGACGTAGTAGGGAGCCAGGAACCGCAACCACATACGCGAAGATACGGTCTCTGCCGCCGCGAGAGCAGCTCCAGGAGCAGGTGCCATTGCCAAAGGATTCGGATGTGACGTATTGTTGTGATGTACCGAAAAACTGGTACATGAGCATCACTTCCCAATTGTCTAAATACCGTTAAAGTCCATGCAATAATGGAGTTGAGTACTTTAAATCCATCGACATCACAATTCTTTGGAATACATGAACTGAAGATCAACCTAATAATTCAAACTATGGAGCTGAGGAAAAGCCGCGAGGTCGACCCGCAATTGCTGTATGAACCATTCTGCAACACAATCTATCGGTACACGATTTAAACATGCCAACTCAAATTACATGTTGATGTAGTATGATCTCACATCTACACGTGGTCCTGGGGTACACTTCCACAAAGAATGGAATAGTTTGGCTGGCAACGCACAGCGACACAAGTCTTTGTCGCTTTATCGGACGGAACGGGACGTGAATCCTACATCCACGACTACTGTGCAAACGTTTTATGATCCACAAGAGACTACCGATGTAAGCTCACAGCTTAAAAAGAAGGGTAACACGGTAGTTTGCTTGAAGTCAAACGTGCCGAGATTCAATGGAGCTTCAGAAGAAACTAAAGCGATAAAATGTGGGCCTGGATCGTATTATCCAGATCGGGTAAGTCGTTGCAAATTCAACATTGTCGTTGTGTTCGTACACTCACAATGTTCTCGTCGTGTAGTACAATGGTGCGTTTCCTGCACTTTTCGACAAAATGACACCACACTCTGTACGTCTCGAAAAATTCCAAGCCAAGCGCGTCTTGGCTGCTACATTTGGCATTGTACCAGTTGCTAGCTCACCAGTTGCAACATTGGCACTGATCAGGCGTCACACAGCCAATGGTGGTGACAGTACAGACCGACAGCATACATTAGCTGATTTCCCTCTCGAGTCTACGCGACTTGCTCCTTCATTCACACCTCGCACTGCTTATCTGAATCCTGAAAACCGGAAGTCCATCTTAGTGATGCCACCGCAAGAATCGTAGCTATACTCTACACTCATCAGCTTGCGTGCACTACATGTACTATATCCCAGCGGAACTTACTGAATGTAGGTACATCGCGTGTATTATTTGCATTTAACTGTTCTCGAAATTGTCTACAATTTGTCGTAATCGTTCTGTGGGTTGTGTGGTAGAGAAATCTCTTCCCAAGTATATCGAGATCGATATTTATTCCTGGCACTTCATTATCCCAGGCATCACAACTCGAAAACCACTAACAACCATCTTGGTGATGGAATTCTCCGTTCGCCAATGTGTTGAAGCTGATGAAGCAGCAGTCGAATTACTCCAAGCTCCAGAGTCGAAAATTCGACGCAAACTTTTCGGTCTCACCCATGCAGGAGCATTGATCGAAACCTCTCAAGTCACGCTTTGCGTTGAGGTTCCACAGTCCATCGAAGCTGCTACAACTGAAGAACCATCGAGTACAAGTCACGGGACTCTCGCAGGTTTTGCGTCGTTCGACGATCAGATTCCTGCAGCTTTGGCACGTTGGCCTGAAGTGCGTGATTACCTAAAAAAGCGTCTACTATTCGGCAAACCTCATGGTTGTCTACTGCTCATGGCGTTCCGTTATGACCCAATTGTCGGTAGTGAACGCAAAATACTGACCGCATTGCTACAGCAGTTATTCAAAATTCGACCGGAACTTGGTGGCGTCGTGTTAGCGGTACATGTGGGTGTTGATGTTGAAGAGCTTGGAGTGTTCTCACAGACTTTTTCGTGCTATGATGCCGTGGGGTTGAGTACGGGTGGGTTACTCATGTTCTACCGAGCTGTTCGCACGGACTACAATCCTAGTGTGTACGTGCGTCAACCGTTGTTGAACGAGACGGAAGCTGAACAGCTTCAAGCTATGGTGAAGAAGAACGAGGAGAGTAAACGCCACTCAGCACACACGTGGTTTGATCCTGCAACGGATCCAACGCGTCTGCTAACAAACCAGGATGAACATCGAGCGTGTTTTGTTGCGCAATGTGTGGATACACAGCAACCGTGTGGTCTATTGGCATGTACAGATTCCATCGACATGGACAAAGTTGACGGATATGCTCGCTTGTTCTCGGATATCTATCGTAGAGCCAATTCAATGCCTGATGATATTCCAACACCGAATCCAGAGTCCCCAGATACATTATCAAGTTCAAACATTACTCCACCTCCAGGTAGTACATCAATTGCTCCTGCACCACCACAAACAAATTCGCTGGTTCGGCCTACAGATGGACCGCCCAACATTATCGTTCTTGGTCCTACTGGTGCTGGTAAAATCACCCAAAGCAAGAGACTGGTACAGGAGTTTGGTGTCGTGCATGTTTCGTCTGGGGCCCTACTACGAGATGCGATGAATGATGAATCTGGAAAATATTCTGATCTAATGAGTATTATGAATGCTGGAGACCTTGTTCCTGACGATGTCGTGCAAGATTTGGTTTTGAATCGCCTCACTCAACCAGACTGCAAGGCTCGCGGCTGGTTGTTGGAAGGATTTCCACGAACGGATACTCAAGCGCGTGTGCTTACAAGCCACGGCGCAAAACCTGATGTAGTAGCAATTCTCGAGCTATCAGATGACGATGCTAATCAACGTGAAATGGTGCGTGACAGTGAAATGGTTGCAAACACTTCGACAGCACCACTAGGTCGAAGAATTGCTCTTTATCGAGAACATCGTGAGGAAGTACGACAGAATTTCGTCAAGATATCCACCGTGGTTCACGTCGATGCTGCTAAATCTTATGAGACCACTACACGAAAGTTGGTCCATGAGGTTTATCGAGCTCGAGGATCTCGTGGACCTCTCCGAGTGCGGAACCCTCCACGTCTGATCATTACAGGAGCTCCTGCTAGTGGCAAAGGGACCCAGTGCGAGCTTCTCGTGCGTGCCTTGCATGTGGTGCATTTATCTACTGGTGATATGCTTCGTCAGGCCATTCGTGATGGCACGTCACTTGGAAAACGAGCACAAGGCTACATGGACGGAGGTCAACTTGTCCCGGATGAACTAATTGTTGGGGTGGTGCTGGAACGACTTGAACAACCTGATTGTAAGGCACGTGGATGGCTACTTGATGGTTTCCCACGTACAGAAGCACAAGCGCAAGCACTGCTCGCTGCTCGTACGATACCTGACTGTGTCCTGGCACTTGACGTTCCAGACGATGAAGTTGTGAAGCGGATCGCTGGTCGACGTCTCGACCCGGAGACTGGAAAAACTTATCATGTAGACTTTAATCCACCTCCGCCGGAAGTAGCAGATCGCCTTGTCCAACGTAGTGATGACACAGAGGAAACTGTACGCACACGACTCGAACAATTTCACGCACACAGCAAGGCTGTGATTGCATCATTGGGTGGTGTTTGTGAATTGATCCAGGCTGATGGAACTCGGTCTGTTGATGAAGTCGCTGAACAACTCGTCGGTGGTGCAGAGCGGTGCTTGCTCCGGAATAATGCTGCAGTTGTGTCTCTCTTCAGTATGATCCCAGCGTATCACACTCGGGCTCCGCTCTTCCTCGTAAATGGTACGTCTTGAATTACTGGTGTTCGCTTGTGGACGTCTGAACTCTGACATTATTTTCATTGCGATACTTTAGTCTTTGAGCACTTCAAAGAGAAGGATTGCCTGCTGTTGTGCCTGCCAGAGAGCTGCAACCGACCTGTACTCACGAGCGGCTTCCGTTCTGTACGTGGGATCCTTCAGTCTCGACTATTGCACGACTGAAGCAACAAGACGAGGAAGAAAATGCTGCTGCAGCTACTCAAAAGCCGAAGCACAAGCATGAAAAACCCAAGTTCTCCCTACTGTATGCTTTCCACCGTGACGAGCTACCATTCCTCGTGAATTTCACTCTCGATCTCGGCACTAACGATGAAGTCCAGCACCGTCAAGCCGAGCCGGTAATCGTGAAAGGTATGGGTGTCAAGGGCTTCGGACTCACTGTGCGTGCCTGGACGAACAAGTGCGTTGAATTGCTGGGTTTTGGAGGCAAAAAAGAGAAGAAGATCAAGCCACAAGAGGCAGAATCACGTCCTAGAGCTGCCACCTCTGAACGTGCAAACCCCAGCTGTGATGACCACGCAGACGACAAAGCAGGTCGAAACACAATCCATTAACGAGGCTTCTCGAGTCGATCCTGCACTTTCACCAATACAGCTTAATTTCTTTCTGATGACGTGGTAGGAAGTGAACTTAAACCAACATCTCATACTGGTACTGGCGTCGAAGTCTCGCGTGGTGTAACGTTGTGCTGTAGCGTTGACGTAGAGCTTCCATCAAGCACAACGCGAGCAGTACATACGCCGGATAGAATTTGTGATGCTCGAATTGTGCCAATTGCTCCTCACTACAGAATATAACAATTAGCACTCAGTGCTGTATCAATTGATTGCAAACTCACCTGAGTTTGAGTTCACTGCTGTGGTCACGTAGGAACGTGTCGATGGTGCGTCCTTGTGTAAAAATGACAACTGCTAGTCCCAATTCAGCCAGTGAGATCCACATGAGCACATCGGATGACAGTGCCATGCACTTTGAACAGCGTCGAAAGACTAAGCCAAAGCTGCTCATGAGCGAGGCGACAACTAAGACAGTACCAATAACCAACAAAGGAACTATGATACATTCGTGAGATCAATTTATGATGGACATGCATATTGCAACACACCATAGAGCCACACGGGAGCGTAGTGGTTCGTGCCGAGGTAGAGACTGTAGATGCAGAGTGCAATACCTGCGACCAAGTCCACACCGTTAAAGATGAAGAGGCCAGTACCAGCGAGAAGCTCCGAGCACGACTCGCCCATGATTGAGAATCAGGAAGAGTCCACACAGTAATGTACGAGCGTCCGGTGGCAGCAGCAAAAGCGGACGAATGTGAGATTTGGTCACATGGACTGAATCCCAGCATGTGCTACATACTATAAAGTATTCGTGTATTAAAATAATACTTAGTGCATGTATGTATACTGTACAGTAGCGCATCCCCCTCCATGTGGTAAAGTTTGGTTAGTCGAGAGGAGGACGATCTGCCTTGTCACATGGACACGGTTGGACCTTTACAGATTGAGTCACGACGCGGCAGCATGTTGGACTCACGACAAGTAGGCGCTCAAGATTTGATTTATGTTAGGAATAAGCACGAAAGTATAAATGCTACGCCAGGGACGCGCTGTTTTAAAATGGCAGTTCGCCAGAAATGACGTCGGCACGGCCGATGACGTACACCTTGGAGCCCAGGTCGGCAATCTTCTCGTGAGGCAGGATGTTGCGTCCGTCGAAGAAGAAAGCAGGTTTGGTCATGCTCTGGTAGATCTTGGCGTAGTCCAGCGTCTTGAACTCGTCCCACTCGGTGAGTGCTGCAATGGCGTGCGAGTCCTTGGCGGCCTCGTACGGGTCGCTGTACACTGTGAGGAGCTTGTCAATGTTGGGGTGGGTAGCCTTACTTACGCCCTGGTACTCGAGTTCGTGCATCATGTCCTCAATCTTGACCTGCGGATCATACACAGCCACGTTGGCCTTCTCCTCCAGTAAGTACTTGACAATCGTAGCAGCGGGAGTCTCACGAACGTCACCAGTGTCTTTCTTAAATGCGAAGCCAAAGATGCAGATCTTCTTGTTGGTCACCGTGTTAAACATACGACGGATCATGGTCGTGGCGAAGCGAGTTTTCTGGTATTCGTTCATCGTCACCACGTGGCGCCAATAGTCGGCCACTTCTGGCAGGTGGAAGCTCTCAGCCAGGTACACAAGGTTGAGAATATCCTTCTGGAAGCAGGAGCCACCGAAACCCACGGAGCAGTTTAGGAATTTGCTGCCAATACGGTCATCAGCTCCCACTGCACGTGCCACTTCGTGTACATTCGCACCAGTAGCTTCACAAACTGCCGAGATGGAGTTAATACTCGAGATACGCTGCGCCAAGAAGGCGTTTGCCACAAGCTTGGATAGTTCCGAGGACCACACATTGGTCGTAATAATGCGTTCCCGAGGAACCCAGTGAGCATAGACACTCACGAGCTGCTCAACAGCAGCATGTCCTTCAGGTGTCTCTGCTCCTCCAATAAGAATGCGACTGGGTGTCTGCAGGTCGTCAATAGCCGTTCCTTCAGCCAAAAACTCGGGGTTGGACAGCACCTCGAACTTGAGGCCCTTCGAGTTGGCACGCAGCACCGCCTTAATACTCTCGGACGTGCGCACAGGCACAGTGGATTTCTCCACAACGATCTTGCCTTCCGTAGCCACGTCTGCGATCCTACGAGCACAAGCTTCGCAGTTCTTGGTGTCTGCAGCGCTACCAGCGCCAATGCCGCTCGTCTTGGTGGGCGTATTGACACACACAAAGATGATGGATGCCTCGTTGATGTACTTGTCCAGGTCCGTAGAGAAGAAGAGATTCTTGCCGCGACGCGCGTCCACGAGCTCCTTGAGGCCTGGTTCGTAGATGGGGATCTCATCGGGCGAGTTCCACTTGGCGATCTGCTGCTCTGAGATGTCCACGACGACCACCTTGATGTCCGGACAGGACGCGGCGATCACAGCCATGGTCGGGCCGCCAACGTAGCCGGCGCCCATGCAACAAATAGTCATTTTAAACTCGGACATAGTGGATGGAATGGGGTCTTAACTCTTGACTTGAGCGGCACGTGGCAGAATCAATAATGAGCAAGGATCGGGTAGGCGACTTGTCCGCATCAAAAACTTCCGTTTTCAGGGAATCTTTACGATATTGGCAACCCAGATGGACAGCCCACGGGTAGCCCATGGGCTGCTTTAAGCTTGGAATTTGTATTTTGAAAGAAATGGGTCTGAGCCTGTGAAACCCATAGCACATGGGTTTGTTGGGACGTTTATGGTACGGTCTACACGTTCCGTCAGTGAAACTACCGCTGTCTTGCCAATTCGTATTCTGTAAAATACACATCGCTACTTGTTCTGGCACCGCTGCCGACACGTCAGTAAGCTACTGTGAATTACAGCCTGTAAAGGCCCAGACCCAATCTGAAGTTGATCCCATCTGTATACACTTCAACGAGGACATGCTGTCGTTTATCGCTTGCGTTCCGCATGGTCGACCACAATGGATGGCGTTTTACAAATGTATGGGCAGATCCTCAAATCATCCATTGACACGAATCGGTGCCGCAGAATCTTTCGCAGCGCATGTATTTTCCAGGACGGGGAAAGGCTCCGTAAATTGTACACATTAATCCGAAGTACGTCATCAAACGACCTCAGTCTGGCGGATTAGATCATCACTACGCTGTAGGCTTTCGTAATTGACAACCGATTCCGCCATGCGGTGGCACCAACCCAGCGATAAATATTTCGGATGTACCTGACTACGGTGGGATCTGCGTTGAAATCGTGTTGAAGGCGACGCAAGACGTTATCACGATTGGAACAGCAGCAACCGGAGAAGTTCTACTCGTGGACCTAAATAACACATTACTGTGACGCGTCTTGCGTCACGCAAGTTGCCTTAGAGTGATGATTGTCCCAGGAGTGATGGTCATGGAGTTGCCGTGGTACATTGTACCAAATGATCGGCACAGTGTGCCCAGTGTAGTACCTCTCATTTTCAACAACTCCCCTTTTCATTAACTATTGAAGACTATCATATATCTCAGCGGTTTTGACACTTAAATATACCCACATCAAAATCATACAACTGATAAAACTATCCCAACGAAGGGGTTTAAATGGCCAAATCGGCAGATGGAGCCGGTTGATGTATCCGCGGTCATGCAACAAGTGCACCAGGTTTGTCCGTACCATGGCCATCATCGCCAATTCATTCGTCGATCAGAGAGAACAACCACCACATTCAATTGCGCTCTCTATTCCAATCGAATCGATCGCTAAAAATGAGTTCCACCGCTCTATTGCAAGCGTGCAGGTCACCACCTCCATCACGTGACCCCGAATACGCCGCTCTTGAGTATCACGAGTCTCCACTCTCCCATGCAATCGACATGGGCATTAAAATCTCAGCATCCGAGTCGGCTGCAGCAGCGGCTGGCGCTTACGTCACCGCGTCATCCAGTTGTGAAACCTCCTCCAGTCGTGTCAAGCATAACCCGTTCACATATACGACACCTGTGGACACGTACGAGAAGATCAAGATGACGGTCCTCTGTCTTCTGGGAATTCCACTTCTCCGCTTCTTTTTACTGCTGTGTGTGGGCATTTTGCTTGTTATTGTGAGTCACTTGGCTCTCTTTGGTTACAAGCCATTGGATGCTCATACCGGAGCCCGTCCACCTCTGCCACGATGGAGACGTATCGTGGGATTCCCTGTGCCGTACCTACTACGATCACTCATGCTCCTAGTGGGCTACTATTGGATTCCTGTGAAATACCCACCGAATTTCGACCGTCGGACCATGCCACGCGTTATCGTGAGCAACCACTTGACATTTTTTGACGGACTTTACATCTTCACGCTCTTGTCGCCCAGTATCGCTATGAAGACGGATGTGGCCAATTTGCCATTGATCAGTCGCATTGTGCAGATGATTGAGCCCATTTTAATTGATAGAGGAACGGCTGAAGGACGGAAGCGAGCAATGAATGACATTACGGCACACGTCGCAGATCCGAGCAAACCTCCACTTCTCGTGTTTCCTGAAGGCACAACGTCGAACCAGAGTGCACTCACCAAGTTTAAAGTGGGGTCATTTGTGTCGGGTGTTCCCTGTCAACCGGTAGTGCTTCGTTATCCGTACAAGCACTTCGATATGAGTTGGCCTCCTGGTGTTTCAGGACTTTACTTGGCTTTGCGAGTACTGTGTCAGGTGTACAACCGAATGGAAGTGGAGATCTTGCCTGCGTATTATCCATCCGAGCGCGAGCAGAACGATCCGCAATTATATGCGAATAATGTTCGCAACGTGATGGCAAAGGCCCTCGGCGTGCCCACGACGAATCATGCATATGAAGACGTCGCGATGTTGATGCGCGTGGGTGACTACGCCACCAAGCACGTCGTACCGCTCACAAACGTTGGTGAAGTTATCTCGCTCACGGCATTGAAGCGTGGTGATGTAGATCACCTTGTTGAATACTTTCGTCAGCGTGATCTCGACAAGGACGGGCAGTTATCGATGGAGGAATTGCGTGCACTCTTCCGGACCGATGACCCAGTAATTGTTGATCAGCTTTTCGACCTCGTCGACGTCGATGATAGTGGACTTATCGACTTCCGCGAGTTGTGTTTGGCTTTGCGTGCATTAAATCCGCAGAGTGTCAACGAAGGCGACGACGCATTGGCGAAATTCGCCTTCCGACTCTACGATCTCGACAACAACGGCCTCATTGATGCATCTGAGCTGGAACAAATGCTGCGATTTCAACATAATTTCTACGGCGTACCCGAAGTCAGTGTCACAGCCGCATTGCGCCAAGCATCGCAGGTTCAGGCTGAAAATGGCGTTGGAATCAACTTCATGCGCTTTGAACAATTGGTGGAGCAAAATCCTGAATTGCTGGGATATGTTCGCAACAAACTCGAAGTGCTACGTGGTTCGTTGCGTGAAAGCAGCAGCCAGAACCTTCATCCGTTGACAGTGTAAACTAAAATGCAGTGCCTACATCTTCATCGCACAGGTGTGAAGTCTCATGCAGCAACAAAACCGCTAGTGACCGACCCTTCATTGAGCATTTAGCAGTGTTTATCGTGGTAGAAATGGATCATCCGGAGCTCTACACTATTCGGCGTAGCGAAGATGGAGATCAGAACGGGGTGCTCGAGTTGGATTCTCCTAATAAAGATGCTCGCAGGTCATACTTCGGTCGAACACTCCTAGGTGCTGTCATTGAGACGTCATTCCTGGCATTGACAGCTTTAGATCCAACAAGGCCTGAGCGAGTTCTTGGTTTTGCCGCCTTCGACAGCTCCCCACCAGGTGAATTGGCTGAAGCAACATGTTACCCGACGTTCCTCGAACACAAGTTCGATCTACCACCTGTACGATCATAGTTAGCTCTACCACTTCAATTGAGACTGACCTAGTTTGTCTGTTCAATAGGCTTCAGCCTTCCTCTTCCTGACGTACTTTGCCCAACGACAAACAAATGCTGGGGTTGCAAGTCGCCCACCAGTGCTAAAACATCTACTACACACGATGTTTGCAAGTTTGGTGAACAAAAATTGCGTCCTACTCGTTCTACCTGAAGATGTTAACATTACGGAGAACGAACCAGCGTTGGCCAAGATTTTCGACCGGGTACCAACTCGCTCAACACCGTTGGAAGCTCCGAAGGGGCTGACAACACTGGAATGGAAACGACTTGAACAGCAATTCGCGAAGAATGCGAAGACTTTCAGCCAATTCACAGTGTACCAAGCGAAGGTAGATGCCTTTTTCCCAGCCGTACACGTTCGTCGTGCTAGAGTGGAAGATCACGATGACTTGGACCCTATTTTGACAGCACAAGCTGAAGCTGTGTCCTCAGCGTTTGGAGAGTATTTTCTGGCCGAGCTCATTCACGACCAAGATGAACACAACGTGTGTCTCATTGCTGAGGCTTCTATCAGTGGTGGCTCATCCAGTGCGGTAAATGGTCCTACCAATGCTGCTGGACAGGGTCGAGCCGTGGGTTTGCTAGCGATCTCCGACCAACTGGATGTCTCAACACTACAGGACAATTTCGCTCTTGAAGCGCTAAATGATCTTGCCAAAAGTGATGCCACTACACAACGAGCAGTGAAAGTGACTCCACCCCGACTCGTCATTGCTGGACCACCTGCAGGAGGTAAAGGAACCCAGTGCGAACTCCTTGTTGAAGCATTCAATGTGTTGCATCTTTCAACTGGAGATCTCTTACGTGCTGCTGTTGCTTGTGGATCCCCTTTGGGTGTTCAGGCCCAGCATTTCATGGACTCGGGCCAACTTGTGCCGGACGAGTTGATTGTGGACGTCGTGCTGGAGAGGTTGTCACAACCAGATTGTGAAACTCGGGGCTGGTTGCTAGATGGTTTTCCACGTACAGCGACTCAAGCTCAAGCTTTGTTGGCTGCAGGTTTCTGCCCTGACGCTGTTATCGCGCTTGACGTTCCTGATGACGAGGTTGTACGGCGTATTGCTGGGCGTCGAGTTGATCCAGAAACGGGCAAGACGTACCATCTCGAATTCAATCCACCACCCCAGGATGAAGACGTGCTAGCTCGACTTATTCAGCGCAGTGATGACACGGAGGCAACAATTCGTCAGCGTCTTTCTACTTTCCACAAGCACTTAGGTTCTGTTCTATCAGCCTTCAGTGGTGTGCCAGGGTCTAGTGCTGTTGGAGCAAAAATCGTATCAGTGAATGGCCTTCAGTCAAAGCACGCAGTAGCTCAGTACGTCATCGAACAAACGCGAGCGATCAAGACAGCACAGAAGCTGCGAATGCTAACCAGCCGAGGCGAGCTCACACCACCAAAGTTGGTTATCTCGGGTCCACCTGCAGGAGGCAAAGGCACTCAATGTGAACAGCTCGTTGCGCTACTCAATGTTGTTCATCTATCCACGGGTGATATGCTGCGTCAGGCTATCCGTGACAATTCTCCTTTGGGACAGCAAGCACAGGGTTTCATGGACGGAGGACAATTGGTGCCTGACGAACTGATCGTGGACGTGGTGCTTGAGAGAATTACTCAACCGGATTGCGAAAGTCGAGGATGGCTACTTGATGGGTTTCCGCGTACAGCTACACAGGCTGAGGCCCTACTAGCAGCACGCAGTGGCAAAGCTGCTCCTGACTGTGTGCTAGTACTTGACGTCCCTGATGAAGAAGTTATTCGTCGTATTGCTGGACGTCGCGTTGATCCCGAGACGGGTAAAACGTATCACGTTGAATTCAATCCTCCACCTCCAGAAGTACAAGCACGCGTTATTCAGCGTAGTGATGATACTGAGGAGACACTGCGTACTCGTCTAGAACAATTTCATGCTCATAGTGATGGCGTGTTGGCTGTATTTGAGGCCTATCGTGGTGAAAACAGCGCCACTGTTCAGATTGTTCGTGCGGATGGTCTGCAACAAGCGTCTTTGATTGCCCAGACATTCATAGCTCCGATTTTTCACCGTGGCGCTGAGGCCGAAGCTCGAGTTCTACAGCATACCGGTGCCGAGAGTCTTGCCAAGCTGGCAAAAGCGGAAGCACATTCCAACTGCTTCGCTATTACACTATTTTGTGTTCGTGACGATGCGTTCGAGCGCTCTTCGTCAGCAGATCTACTGGTAGCAGCTTTTGCCACGTTCCCAGCACGTGACTACTGCTTGCTAACGTTGCCGACACACGCACGTGAGCCCCCGTGTCTAGCCTTCTTTTCCCGGATAACACCACGACCGGCAAGTGCTTTCACACGTGCACTTTATGTGCTTCATCGGGACGCTATCTCGTTCTTCTGTCCACGTACCAGCGATGGTCGTGATGTTCTTCACCCCGTCCACATTCATGTTCAACGTCTGCTACCAAGTAATACAAGTCCTGCTGAAGATGCAGCAGTATTGGCGCCACTCATGGGAGGCCTTGATCGGCAAACTCGTCAAGCTCTGGATCAGGAGCTTGCGTCTGCAAATGAAGAAGCTGACATTGACTTGGAAGACTCACCAAGACACGCAGCTTTCATTGTACGTGCAAATGGACAAGTTGTCGGATTAGCTGCGCTCGCTCGCCAGCCTGATGTTGCGAATTTATTGCCACACCACTTTGATATCGACCGCGTAGCACGCATGGAGTTCCACCGCGCCAATAATCTGGCATTTGTGCGTCATTTGATCCTCAATCCAATCTTCACATCTTGTTCGCGCTACGTGCTCCTCGAACTCATGCGCCACTTCCGCAAAACGTGCCTTATGTACCAAGTACCGACGGGGCTTGGAACAAGGATGGCAAATAGCCACAGTCCAACGTCGTTTAGCGCTGTACTTGAAGAATTTGTGCTTGCACCACCACGACGTGGTGTGCATGTCAACGCAGGAAAAATGCTGCGATCTACTACCAGTGATATTGCACCGGACGAAGATGTTGGTGATGATGTCAAGGATGAACGTGAACGGATACGACGAGCAGCAGTTTGTGCTGCGTTTGCATTGTTTGCATTGCCCAAACGACTACTTTCCGAGCCAAAAGTGACGATCAACCAGCGTGTTGTACTAGTAGGAGCTTCGGACGCAGCTCTGAGTTGCTTAGCTCGACTTGTTACAACTCCATACCTGCATTTTTCCAACCTCACGCTCGTTTCTCCGCATGGCTTGATGATAGCACCCATGGATGAAAGTGATGACATGATGAATCCTCAAGCTTCAGACTTTGCACGCAAGAGCACATTCACATCCGTAGAGCTTGAACAATACAGTCTACGCACACATGTGCGAGTCATCGAAAGTCGAGTAGTTCGTGTGGATCGGGAAGCTCGAGCTTTAGTTCTCCAGGATGGATCATGTATTCCGTACGACTACCTCGCACTTACCACAGGATTACAAGACGGCACATGTACATCACTGAAGAAGCTACCTCAATTTGTGGACGAAGACTTGGGCGGGATTGGAAGTAAAACTCTGGCTGCAATGTACTATCCTCCGGTTGTTCCACAGCAAATGGTTGCATTGGGAGATCTACCAACAGCTCAAAAACTCCACAATTGGTTTCTTAAAGAGTATTCAGCTGGAAGTGACGACCAGGAACAACCTAGAGGCCCCATTATCGTGTACGGTAGCTCTTTATTTGCGTTACAAGTTATTCAGGCGCTACTTGTGCGCGGAATAAGTGGCAATCTCATTCATCATATTTCCCCAGCACAAGACAACGGGTGCGGTGTCTTCGAGGATACTGTGGTGCGATCCGAAATGGAGAAACAATATACCAAGAATGGTGTCACACTTCATGCGGCTATGAAGATTATTGCAATTGAGACGGCTGCTGAGAACGACAATGAATTGGAGGGTGTCCGCGTTGTGTCGACTCTAGATGGATCAAAGGCGTTGCAAGGTGCTGTTGGTGAAAATGGAGTAAATGTGGTTGACGGAGAGCTAATGCCGTGCTCCTGGCTGCTGTGTTGTCAGCATAATGACTCTGGTGCTGACATTTTTCGTGCAGTGAACGAAAGTGGCCTTGTGTACGACGGGCGTCTCGTTGTGGATGGTCATATGCGCACAACGGATGCACATGTACTAGGAGCTGGACCATTATGTCGCTTTTCTCGTCGCTTCATGGCTGCCAAACTACACGAGAATTACAGTAGTCGTGAGGGTGGTGAATTACTTGCGAAGTCTCTCCTGCAGCTCCTCGATCCGTTAGCAATTCCTGAATCTCCATCCGAAGTGCATCCATTACCTGCTCTCCACACACAGACAAAAAGTCCAATGGTTCCACCACCGGAGATGGAGTTCCCCGTTGTTCACAGCGCTGTTGTCTTAGGCGGCAAACACTATGTTCAGATCAGTGTACCAACTCTCACCAACACCTTAGCTCTGCAAACATTACCAACAAACACCGCATCGAGAGCAGCCGACGATGGTCTCATTGGCAATGACACCTTCGAGGACACGCACGCACCCTCCCGCCCTGCTACTGGAGCAACCAGGCGACCTTCTCGCTACACTTGTCTTCTCTTTGACGACGTGGGAGTGCTGAATCGACTGGAATACTTAGGTGACGGTGCTGTGCATGTCCGAGACCTGCAGAACCTCGTGGGTCTGCATGAATCCTATCTGAACAGTGCACTGGCCTCTTATGCTGCGGGTAAAGTGCACGATTGGGTAGCGTTTTTCGCACATCCATGGACGAGTGCATTGTATCACGATCGGTTTCCAGCATTTCGTGCCAAGTTGCGTACTCTATTGGCTAAAGACGATGGCGTGCGCGCTATTGCAGAGGATGCAGCGGCGTTTATGAGGGATACAGGAGATACGAAAGGCGCTATAGCATTGGCACAAGAGCGAGTGGGGCGTGGAGGCAGCGGATTAGAACCATCCACGAGGAGGTTGGTGGAGAGTCAAGTGCTCGAATTCCTGGGCAACAATCGAGACGTCCTCAATATGTTTTTACTGCCCAAAGGAGGTGCACGACCTGGCAGCAAGTGATTTGTAGTCGCATCGGAGACGGAATGTATCAATTGCGCAGACGTGAGTGTCAATTCGAAAGATCAAGTTGAAGGTTAGGTTCCGATTTTTACAACGCAACGACGATCGTATCACGGTGCCCGTTCGGCGACGAATCGGAATGGAGAAGAATGTTACAAAGACGAACCGACTTCAGAAGTTTTTCTTCATTTTTTAGTGTTTTTACTGCCGAGTTTGGGCCTCCTTGGTACAGAAGTTTGCTAGCGGTATGAACGCAGTGAAGGTAGTGTTCACTACTTGCTAATAGCCTGTTATTGTATGTGACAGAGCTGACACGACGTGGCAATCCACGACATGCATTTGCACCACCGAACGTCAGTCAGCATAACGTTGAAGTGTGGATCGCATCAAAAGTTGAAGGCCAAGGTATTAATCGACTGCCGTACGTTTGAGATATGGGATGTTTGGCTAGGATCGCATTACAAAAACACGAAGCTGACTGTCGACTGGGTGTCCTGTATCACGAATGTTAGACTGCAAGCCACAACAAGTCACGAACTTAGTCTGACTGCACGACGCACGCAATTTCCAAGGTCGAAAATTGAGTTTTTCACGCAAATTTTACAAGTAATGAACCGTATCATTTGGAGGTTGAGGTAGGGTAGGTTATCTACCGGGAAGCTCTTGCAAATGACGACAGGAATTCGACGAGTGTGTGCATCGAATTTCCCCTTGCATCTGACCAGTTGACCTCCACGTGTCTGTAGGCGACTGGGATATGAGCGTTTAGCCATGGCGTTCTACTTTACCCATTGAACATCCTCTTTATAAAGTCCAATAGTCTTGACACTTTCCCTACATCCACATATCAGTGCAAACTGATCTCGCTCGAACAAACTGTATTGTAAATTTCCCAAACGAAAAATTACGTTCGGAAACCTCGAAATTCACCTACAAGTTGCGTCTGTTCAGTGTCACAATCCAAAAGTCTCGAGGGTTGGCGACCATCACTCCTAATTCCGCACTGCATGCAGCTCAAGATCATCCGAGCGGAGAACCTGGCGTCGGCCGACTTGAATGGCAAGAGTGACCCGTTCGTACGCGTCTACTACGATAGTAAGGAGGTGGCAGCGTCACAGCGAGTCAAGCGGTCGCTCAATCCACGTTGGGACTTTGAAGTGACCATCACTCTGGTCCATGCAGGACCGCTGGACGTCGAGCTCGAGGTTTTAGACAAGGATGAGCTGTCTCAGAGCGATTTATTAGGAGCTCTACGTGTTCCCTTCCCCGAGTGGCGTCAGCTCGTGGACGAGTACCAGAAACGGAAGCGACAGAGAGCAGAAGCGCTGCTTTCCCCTCAAAAGAAGGACATTCCGCCTATTAAACACAGAGGCTCCAAGTGTGTGGACGTGAGACAGCTACATGCTCATAATACGGCGGAATTGGGCTACACGTTCAATGGAAGTGACAGTAAATTACTCCAGAGAGAGAATCATGCCCATCCAAAGGATTTACAGCAACGGTCGAGGTCATTAAACTCTAGTGGAGGGTATCTACAAGCAGAGACGAAAGGTCGCGCGTCGGAAATGACGGTAAAGACTGGGAATGATGTCTTGCAGATTAAACCAGTGTTTATTTGGTGTAGATTGGTCAAGGGATCAGCAGCTCAAGGGCGAATTCTATGCAGTGTGCAGTATGAAGAGAAGGATCTCAAGTACTTGGTGAATCATCCGTATGGAACTAGTATTCAGGAGGTTTTCTTACCGCAGAACCCGAGATTTGAGCAAGCTTATTGTCATTTACCGAGAAGTTGGCATCCAGATGTTGCCGTGAGGCAGGATGAACTCACGGCCATGCATGCTGGAACACCTAAGGACTGTTTGTTCCCTTGGCACGAGAAGCTGCTGCATATGGTGGAGGAAGTGACAGTTACATTTCATGTGAACGAATCGAACCAGGGAGTACTCGCAACGCTGGTGCTGACGAACTACCGTATTTGGTTTGTGCCATATCGACGTGTACGGGATTGCTACATGAAGATGTGCACACGTTGCCAGTTAGCAAGATTCTTAAAGCATCGATTCAAACGCAAAAGCGCAGCAACAACAATGTGATCACGGTGCTTATCTTGGATAATATGGATGCGGGACATTACCACGTGACACTGTCGCCGATTTCACGATTACGGGACTCGGTGAGGGATTTCTCTCGTGAGGCGGAGCTCAAACGAGTCAAAACGTTGCACAATATCGTGCGCGAGATCGAGTGGTTGCGTCTTGAAAACAGTTTCTGCTCCCCAACAGATCGCAATCATACTGTTGCTTCGGCGGATGAGATGCAACTTGAGATTGATCTCCTTCATTATACGCCCAAACACAGCAGCTCGTCAATACCACCACCAATGGCACGAGCACTTACGACACAATTCAGCAAGTACCACAAGCACACGTTTTCCAAAGGAAATAGTGATGGATTTCTCGTCAGAAGCAGCAATAATTCGATGGAGCGTCCTAAGGTGAAACACCAGCAGAGCGAGTCAGCTGCATACCCGCAGCTATCGCAGACAACATCGATGAGAAAGCCCCCACAACACTTTCACCTCGCGGCGAGACGTCGAATTCGATACGACCCTGAAGCTGAGTTTGCTCGTCAAGGTGCGTTAAGCCATCCTCGCTGGCGCAAATGCGACCTTAACGAGGAATACAAGCTATGCGCCACGTATCCGTCATTCCTAATGGTACCGGAGTGCCTAAATGACGATATTATCAAGGCTGCAGCAGGATTTCGCAGCAAAAATCGGTTTCCTGCGCTTACTTGGATCCATCCTCGTACAGGTGCACCATTGTGTCGGAGTAGTCAGCCGAATACAGGTGTATTACGCAGCACAAACCCAGAGGATAAAAAACTGATTTGGGCCATCCGAGACGCGGCTGTTCAAGGAGATCAAGCTGGGAAATCTAAAGTTGCTATGCCCAAGAAAAATAGTGTCGTGCACATTGTGGACGCACGACCAGAGATTAACGCGAAGAGTAATGCTTTAGCGGGTAAGGGTCACGAATCTGTAAAGCAGTACGACCGCGATGGAGTGCCCACTGCAGCAATTACGTTCATGGGGATTGATAACATTCATGTAGTCCGGAACTCGCTCGCGGGACTGGCTCAAGCACTGTACGAGGTGGAAGACTCCAACTTCTTCGGCGCTGTTCAAAAGAGCCGCTGGCTGGAGCACATTTGCAGTATTCTACAAGGTGCAAGCGAGGTGGCTACGCATCTCGAACGTGGTGATGCTGTACTTGTCCACTGCAGTGACGGATGGGATCGCACGGCACAGCTCTCTGCGCTAGCGCAAATAATGTTGGATCCGTACTACCGGACACTGGAAGGCTTCGCCTTGCTGATTGAAAAAGATTGGTGTTCGTATGGCCACAACTTTCAACGGCGGTGCTCTCACCCAACATCCGATCAGACGTCTCCGATCTTCTTGCAATTTATCGATGCTGTGTATCAGCTCACACTACAGTTTCCGACACATTTCCAGTTCAACGAACTGCTTTTGTCTTCTGTTGCTGAAGCTGTCTACTCGTCATGGTATGGCACCTTCCAGAAGAATTCTGAATATGAGAGGCGTGAATTCTTGTCAACCGTCGCGAGTGTGAGCGTGTGGGATGTCATTCGAGCAACCACAGACCAATTTCTCAACCCTTTGTTTTCTGGTGGGAAGTACAAACAGCTACAAATATGGAGCCAATGTTGCCTGTGTGCCGTGTCCGCGTCATGCAGCTGTGGGTCAGTCAATACCAAAAAGCAATTGGTCACATGCGCCTACAGCAGCGCGAGTTTGAAATGCTACAACTAATTCGGCAACAGGAAGCTGACCTTTCGCGTTTGTATGCTGCATTGACAAGTGAGCAGCAGCTCGAGCTGCGCGCCGGGCAGCTTCGGTCTGATATCGCTAAGCTTTCACGGAGCATGAACCTGAAATACCCAGATGAACCGAGTACACCATCGAAAGACTTGGAGAAGAAGCAACTCGTGTCTACTTCTACACCTGGAAAACGCCCTACGGCCGCTTCGCTTGACTTCCATGATTTGGCTAGCATTGTAGCTATGGGAACTGCAGGTGCCGCAGCGAGGGCGACAACATCTTCGTCTCCTCCTCGCGAACACATGACTATGGCACAGATGCTACAACGTACAAACCTCGAGACACCATCAGGAGCAACACAGACACCTTCCCAGTCGCACAATCTTCCAAATCCTCGGCGGCGCAAGTCCATTTCGAGCCGATCTCGAAGTAACAGCCTGAAGAATACCTTGATTAATGTGGTTGCGCAGATGAAGGGTGGTTCTCATGACAAGGATATTGATGAACCCGAGGAAGTAGGATCTGCTACGTTGCCCAACCCAATCCGTGTAAGTGAAGGCCGACGCAACCAGCGCTTGAGCTCCCCATCTCGCCGCGATGAACTCAAGCGTGATCTGCATCACCTCGAGTCCCAGCTCTCGAAGCTCAATCATCAGGTGGCGCTTAAAGAGGATACAGCGAAACAAACCATGCGACGATTCCGCTGTTACAACTACAATCTTCCGGAAACAGCTTTGCGAAAAGAAAATGACACACTTTCTCCCAGAAGCAGCAAGAAGGTTCGACTGGGAGGTTCAAACGGTATGAACAGGTCGTACCCTTCTCCAAGGACATCATCGCCGCCATCGTCCTCTTCTTCGCCTGGCTCGGGATCAACCTCACGCTCGGCCGGAATCAGTGGCGATTTTGCCGAGTCGAGCTCATTCGAAGGAGAGCCTCGCAATTTCACACCTGGAAGCTCGCCATTGTTGGGCACGGACAAGGTGATCTCCGGGGGGAATTACCTTAATTCACAACCTGTGTGGGAGCGTGACGAAGACGCCCCGTGCTGCAAGCGATGCAAAAAGAAATTCAAGACACTATTGCGCAATCGGCACCACTGCCGTTGCTGTGGATACGTCTTCTGTGGTCGCTGCACGAGTCACCGCATGAGTTTACCAGACTTTGGTTACTACGACGTTGTACGTGTGTGCAAAATCTGCTACAGCTCAGGCGAGGATGGATAGAAGTTTGTAGAAATACTACAATTCAGCCACTGTAGAAAATATAATTACCCAACCCATTGCATAGCGATAGAGGGCGACCAAGTTTCATAGATGGAATGTTGGCCGATACACGCGATAAAGATTCAAATCTGCTACTACAGTTGTAGTGCAATATTACTGTGACGATGTAGAGGATGCCGAGTTTTGCGGCCGCATTGCTAAGATGGACTTCCGGTTTTCAGGATTCAGATAAGCAGTGCGAGGTGTGAATGAAGGAGCAAGTCGCGTAGACTCGAGAGGGAAATCAGCTAATGTATGCTGTCGGTCTGTACTGACACCACCCGTGGCTGTGTGACGTCTGACAAGTGCCAATGTTGCAACCGGTGAGCTAGCAACTGGCACAATGCCAAATGTAGCAGCCAAGACGCGCTTGGCTTGGAATTTTTCGAGACGTACAGAGTGTGGTGTCATTTTGTCGAAAAGTGCAGGAAACGCACCATTGTACTACAAGATGAGAACATTGTGAGTGTATGAACACAACGACAATGCTGAATTTGCAACGACCTACCCGATCTGGATAATACGATCCAGGCCCACATTTTATCGCTTTAGTTTCTTCTGAAGCTCCATTGAATCTCGGCACATTTGACTTCAAGCAAACTACCGTGTTACCCTTCTTTTTAAGCTGTGAGCTTACATCGGTAGTCTCTTGTGGATCATAAAACGTTTGCACAGTAGTCGTGGGTGTAGGATTCACGTCCCGTTCCATCCGATAAAGCGACAAAGACTTGTGTCGCTGTGCGTTGCCAGCCAAACTATTCCATTCTTTGTGGAAATGTGCCCCAGGACCACGTGTAAATGCGAGATCTTACCACATCAACATGTAATTTGAGTTGGTATGTTTACATTGTGTGCCGATATACGTACCATCTTGTCGAGGAGTGAAGACTGTTTTGCGGAATGGTTCATACTGCAACTGCGCGTCGGCCCCACGGCTTTTCCTCAGCTCCATAGGAAGCATTAGCGCGTTTGTATATTTGTTACCTTGGTTCCCAAGAATAGTGATCATGGTGTGATGCATAGCAAATCTGGTTTTATATGCTAGACTAACATTGCTAGTGTTGCAGCTGTATACACCAGGATTGTACTTACTACATGTACTTAGTACTTCATGACGAACTGAGCTCTGGTCGGCAAGCACACAGATGCGACTTAACATGAACATATACCTTTGATGTGAGACCAGTTGTTGTAACAGCGCCTGGCACGTCAACTTCCGTCCCGTGAGATGGCGCTGCGCAATTAATTCGCAAATCCCTGTAGGTCAAACGTTTCTTTCCCGCACGTGTGCCTCAGTGCAAACTTGCTTTGCTGCGGACATCGATCCCCACTGAAAGTTCGCGGTCACCTGAAGCTCCGGCTCATTCCACAAATCGAGTTCGAGACCTCAAGCTGATCATACAACGTCCAATGCTGAAGTTGTGCGACAACGAACAACAAATGCAGGTCTACATTCCAGACTCAATCCAGCTCAGCAACGAGAATGGATCGCCGTCCATCACCAGCAGTGACTTCATGAAATCGATTTTTACCCATCCTAAGCCGTTAATCAAAGAGGAGACCGACAATTTTTACCAACCCGTGTCGGTGTTGGCAAAAAACCGTGACTTGCCAGACCGTGTAGGACGAAAGAATCGACGCCACGGGCTTAAAACTAAAGCACGCGTCAACAAGTACTGCAAAACTCTAGGCTGTGGTAATATCGCGGTGAGTCGTGAATTATGTCGAAGTCATGGTGGCGGTCGTCGCTGCCATTTCGTTGGATGTGCTAAGGGTGCCCAGAGTCGTAGTATATTCTGCTGGGCGCATGGCGGAGGTTGTCGCTGCGAGGTGAAAGGCTGCATGCGCAGCCGCAAATCCAAACATTTCTGCGTTGATCATGTGAATTTGGAGGACACCACATCTGCTGCCACAAAGTTGCCAAAGAATGGAATCGCAACTACGGACAGCCCACGTTTGCCAAGTCTACAAGAGGCTCTGCGAAAGGCTCAACGAAGTTTAACACAATAAAGTGTAAGGTTTGTTGGGATAAAGTAGAGTCGCATTGCTGTACTTGTTAGTCATCTTTAGTCATCTTCTAAGGACGGAAGAAAACAGACTGTCGATGTTCTGGTCATTGATTCTTTGCTGCTTCGATCGAGGGCGTGTTAGTCGCCGGATGACCCAGAGACAAGTTGTCCCTGGTACCATCGCGGTCAATAGTAGGACACTACTCCTTGACGTGCTGCGCATTAACACCATCAGTTCTGCTTGGTGGTAGAGTACGACAGGATTGTTCAGCTTGTCGGGCTGCCTGGCTCAGCATTTGATGGATGTGTGTCATGTCGAGACGCAGGTCAGCGAAATCGCGCGGACAGCAGCTGCTGCTTGGACACTTTGATGCTCGCAGGATAGGCGACAACCACCGCCGACAAACGATTCGGGTCAAGTTTGTCTGGGAATGGACGGCCAAGACGCACGAAAATGTGGCCGTGACGCTGTTGCATCGTGACCATGCGATCGTTTCGTAGTCAAAGCATCGAGGCATTGGCCTCGCACCATACCTCTGGATGCTGGATAAGCATGGTATCCAAGCAACACGGCATGCTGACTGATTAACGGTTTAACCACCGAGCACGTTTAAACTTGTACATCATCCCTGGACCAAGGATCCTCGCACCGCATCGTACGACCAACAATCTCAGCATCATTCCGAAATTCGCACACCAGGTCACAAGTCAAGACACCGAAGTTGAAAAATGGTGCCTGAAATCGGGTCACAGTTCTGCGAGTACGTTCCATCGAGTCCCAGCGTCACGAAGACAATTTCAATCTCAATTCGACGCGGCACTGACGGCTGCTCCTCGTCCATTGTGCTTCCTTGTGAACATCACCTGGCAAAACACTTAGAACGACTCATGTCGTACAGCACACCTGCTCTTCAGCAGACACAAATTCTCACTCAAGAATCGGCAGGTTATGATGTCGTTCGTGCGTTGTCGTCGGTGGTAAAGTACATTCACACCACCAACACGCACCACCACAGACCGGATTCGAGGATCTCTGCACTCTATAGCTCTCTCCGTCCGCCTTCGGATCACGTGAATGCATCGGTAATAAACACAGATAATCAGCAAACAGAACGGCATCGCCGGAGTGCTGACTGTACTACTATTCATACAAGGAATCATCGTCGTACACGAAGCACCAAACATTGCAAAGTGCTTGGATGCAGCCATATTTCGGTCAGCCGCGGCTTGTGTCGTGGTCATGGAGGTGGTCGTCGTTGTCACTACATTGGATGCATGAAGAGCACTCAAAGCCGAAGTGTCTTTTGCTGGTCTCACGGTGGAGGTCGTCGTTGTGAGGTGGAGAGCTGCATGCGCAGCCGAAAATCCAAACGTTTCTGCGCAGACCACGTGCATTTGGAAGATGTCGCTACCCCACAAACATCGCGGAAAGGAATCAATCCGCTGAAGATGATTCTAAATGACGTCAACGAGGAAGTCGTTCCGCCCCAAACGCCGCGAAATGCAAGCCTCCCAAGTCTGCAAGACGCACTGCGAAATACTCAACAAACCTCGATGATGTTCTAAACCAACATGAGCTTAAACTGCCATTCTGTCTACCACACTGGTCGTGTTCCTTGGTATTTGCTAGCGATAAAATTTTCATGTAGAAAACAAGGCCCGCTGGGATCGATCCAAACGGAGCTCTCCGGTGGTCTTGCTACTCGCGCGATTCTATACTTCCTGAAGCTGATGTGATGACCACACTAGCTCAGCCACCGCATTAATCATCTATGCTACATAGGGTCACGCTCTGCTAGGGTCACGCTCTGCTTGGTGACAGAGCGATAGAAAACATTTTGGATGTTGTCGATTTCAACTTAGGCAACACTAGTAGCTAGTGAATTCAGATGACTGTGGACCAAAGGCGTTGGATCAGCATCCAAAAGCTCCTTCTATCTTCATATACACGTTCTGGAGACCGAATGCAACGCGGTTTACAATTGCATTTGTGCCTAGTCTATTGTACCGTTCTCACTTATTACTGCTCGAGTCGTCAACTTCACCAACCGTTTGTATCTTCAAAACTCTTTGCTTCGATGAAGCATTATGCTTACAGCAGTGACCACACGAAATATCAGCTCTGGCTACAAACCATCGACTTACTTTTGCCTCTCCATATAACCGACAATGGACGTGGTGTTGATTGGCAGTCCTTTTGCATCGCCCTAGAAGCTGGATGATAATCAAGCTACTCAAAGCGGAATGTGATCCTGTAAGTTCGCAAAACTAATTAATTGCGGTCACAGCAAGTTCAGTGTTTTGACACAAAACCTTGCTGGGCGAGTTCAGTGCAACAGACCAATAATTGAACGCTGGTTCAAATATTAAAAGCAAGGGAGAAACCATTCCTCTGAAGAAAGCAATACTAAAGCTACGCACCAGAAATCCTGTCCAGGTTCCTTACTACAAATTTCTTCAACTTCAACAAGGTCAATACAGATCCCAGGTGAATGCAAATAAGTCTCTACAACTGATTTTACGCTTTAGAAGCACTCACGAATCATTGCATTCCCATAGATGCGAAAGACAAATGCCCACCAAGCGAGGTCATTCCATGTCGCCACATCCCATTGCGCCTTCCCTCGTCAATGACTTTGTAATTCATGGGTGGGTGTGTATGCGAAATCTCCTATCGCCTTCCGAATTACGTGTGCTACAAGCTGAGAGCAATGTGCTCTACAATCGTCAGTCCGTCGAGACCATTGCTGAACAAGGTTGCGTCCTCGACGTCATGACGCAATGCCCGGTGCGCTATAATAGCTACAACAATATGTGTATTAAAATATTGATAAAGTAGAATTTTTTACAGATGCGAGATTCGGATCCAGCTCGAGTCGATTCGAATTGTTACCTGCAAGCTCGAGCCAAACAGTTAAAGAGCAAGAGCCATGAAGACCAACAATTTTTTTCGTCGTTGTTGTTTGAGAAGCTACCAACGATTGCAGGGCAGTTAATGGCAGCTCATGACGAATCTCAGACGAAAACGGGTATGTTCTTTTTCAATGAGCACTATGTGGTGAAACCTCCAAGAAGTCAAGTGGAGTTCCGTTGGCATCGAGATGACGACGAACAACTGGCTATGTGCGTGCATCGAGAGTCAATCCATCCGTACGTGTCGGCATGGTGTGCTTTGGACGATGTGACGAGCTTGAATGGAGCGTTGCAGTTTGTGTCGTTGGACGTACCGTCTGGAGATGAGGAGAGTTTTTTTAGTGAGCCAGTGACAGCGAAGGCGGGGGACGTGATATTTTTCATGTCAAATGTGTGGCATTGCTCGTCGAGTAACGAGTCGGATGGGGTTCGACGTGCATTCTACGCGCAATATTCATGTGAGACGATTACAGCTCGACCGAACGATGCTGCTCCGTTGAGTTTTGCAATTCCGTGCAGGGCATTGAATTCACCGTTGGAATGAATTGATCGACGGCGAACGCTCGTAATCTAAGGTGTAAGAAGACAAAGACGATGAATTGTAAAGCGTTACAGTTTACAAACATGCTTTCTAGCATAAATTGCTTTTGATTGCTTATTAAAATGAGAGTTTGTCTGGTTTGAACTATTGGGGTGAACAATTTGGTGGACAGACTCCTCCTTTCAACTGTATGAGGTGATGATATGAGCAAAAATAAAGTCATGTTGATATACTTGTTAGCAAGGAGTTACATTAAAAAATGATGTTTTCAAGACTGAAGAACTATAATCAAGGACAAATGTCTACTGGTCATCCGAATGTGAGCTAGTACGAGATGAAGGTGGTCGAGCTTTCTACTCCCTAGGAATAGATTTTGATTATTTACACAAAATCGATGTGACTGTCAGCCTTCTGGGATATACAACCAATATTCACTCATCCATGGTACGGTTGCCTGGATATACATATAGTGTTGAAACAAGGACTAGGATTTTACGACGTTCAAATTGAAGATAAACATAATCTTTTGACTCAGGCGAAGGTTTAGTTGAAACATGTACCACAACCCATGAGGATAGGTCTAACGAACTGTAAGGACATTGCACCCAATCAACCATGCTGCGCTCCTTTTCCTGCTCTCTGGGATCTCATCAACGCTTATTGCCTGTGCTATTTCATCTCGGAAAGGGTCGGACATGAACGTCCTGCAAACCTACACGCAGTTAGAAAATATATTAATAATTGGTAAGGAGTGCTCAACTTGGATCACGCTGCATGCTGTATCACTTAAAATGCGAAGACACCTCGAGTATAGTTAGCAGAGGCGGCGCCAGTAAATTGAACTAGAGGAAGGAACTGCATATTATCAGGATTTACATTTTAGCTTAGGTCGTGGCCTGCTCGCGGATCGACGATACTCGTTGCACGATGACGGAAAGTGCGTGCCAGAGCAGCAAACAGCAATCCGATTACTCGCGAGCACATCCGATGCTGTGAGGGCCTCACTGAGGCGGGCGTTCGGATTGATTAACGCGCCATCCCGAACACTTCCCATGGCAAAATCCAGGTCAACCCACTGGGTTCCAACTCAGGAGGAGAATGAGCTGTCTCAAGTGTGGCTGAGCAGCTAGATAGAACGAGTCAAACGGCTGCAGGCTCAGCTCTGACCTCGACTGAGTTCTGAGGTAGAAGCGCGAACCTGCTACGCAAACGTAGAAAGGAATTGCAACTTCGGGCAGGTCACTATTACAGTCTACGATAATCGACTCCATCACGATCGCCGCAGCCGTGCACAGCTGCGTCCTAAAAGTGCGATAGTGTGCAAATGCCTTGCATCCGCTATAGCAGAAATTGCGAGAACTCTGAATATGCAATGCCTTCATGTGAATCTCAAATTGAGATTTCTCCACAAACGCTGCGTGCCATCATCGTTCACGAAAGCCTATACGCGATTCTCTTCGAGTTGCGATGAAAATGATTCCCGCGATGCCCTTGGCACATCGCGCTGGATAGCAAAGATTAAAATGAGCCTCAGAATTAGCGAAATACACCCGCCATCATTCGTTTGACCCAGGGACCACCATGCACAAGAAGACGCTCAATAGCTCGAATCCACGCATTAAGGTCTTACTTAATGAAAGCAAACATCGCCACTTCTGGTCGAAGCGGCCGTCAACACTGCTATCGCAGCTGAGTGTAGTATTCTCACCAGCCTCCTTGATTCAACCGCACGACGTTAATCAGCTGAGCCAGTCCAAATTAAGGATTAATCTGCACCCCTATCCCTCCTCGCCCTCGTCTCAAAACGTTCCCTGGCTCCCGCCTCACAGGTAGGGGTGTCACCCCTACAACCGTCTCACTGTTGCTATCCATCCAGTTTTCAACGCTGAAATCCCTCCCGTCCCGACGTTATTTACCCTCTTTCCAGTCATTCCGCAATTCGCACGCCCAAGCTCAAGTCAAGACACTCAGAATGATGATGATGCACGGACTCTCGCGTCCAGAGGGCGAGACGATCTCTATCTCCATTGGTCTAGGCAACGACCGCTCGTCCTCCATCGTGCTGCCGCGCGGCCACGACCTAGTCAAGCACCTGGAGCGCCTTATCCCGGCCCCACAGCCCGTACAGCCACTCACGTACGCTCGCCAGCCTGTTGACGAGTCCGCCACCGCGCGCTTCGACGCCGTGCGCGCTCTGTCGTCACTGCCTTATCAGCAGTCACCGCAGCTCCCGACACAGACGCAGGCGCCCATGGCGTCCATGTCTCAATACATTCACGCCAATTCTCGCTACGAGGCGACGACGGCGCCGCACTCGCCGCTCTACCACTCAGACAGCTCCAACAATGGCGGTGTCCGTGTGTACCATCACACTCAGGAATACTTGGACGCTGAGCCACGCGTGACCCGCACGCGTCGTCGCCGTGGGGCTAACGGAGCTAGTAGCGGCAAACGCTGCCAGATTGTGGGCTGTGACAAGATTTCAGTGAGTCGTGGACTGTGCCGCGGCCACGGCGGCGGTCGCCGCTGCCAACACGTGGGCTGTACTAAGGGTGCTCAGAGCCGCAGCGACTTCTGCTGGGCTCACGGTGGCGGCCAGCGCTGTGAAGTTAAGGGCTGCATGCGTAGTCGCAAGTCCAAGCGCTTCTGCGTGGCCCACCTCAACTGGGAGAGCACGGCACCCGTGTCTCCTGTGCCGACGCGGCCTTTGTACGAGGCCATTCCTCGTCAGATGGAGCTGCCGATGCCTGTTATGGCGTCTCCAATGATCTCGAGCCCGACGGCTTTGACGGGATCTCCACGTCTCCCAAGTCTGCTACAGGCTCTGCGCAACACGCAGCAGTCGTCTATGACAGTGCAGAGCTAAGTTAAAGTTGAGAGTAGTTAGCACAGACGCCATATTAATATTAAGCAGACTAGTTTCCTATCGTTACAGCCTCACGTTTGATTAAAGGCGGGGATTAGCATCTGGGCACGTGGCGAACTTGTGACACGAACAGCAACTACATGTTCATGGTCATGTACTACTGTGGTATCGACCCTGGCTCAGCCATAGCAACAGTGGATGATGAGTGTGCTATTAGGTTCCCGCCAAGGCAGACCAGTTCGGAGTCCAAACTTCAGACCCGAAGACTTGGGCCAAGCTGCCAGCTTGGGCTAAGCTGGATCAGCTAAGCCTTAGCTGGTCCTGTGCGGCATAGATGGGAGTCTTACCCAGAGTCTGTAGCACTGCTTATACCTCATGAGAAATATGATAATTAGGTATGAATCATCCCTAGTGAACCTGGTTTCAAGGTTGTATGTATTCATGCAAAGGAAGAATCTAATGAGATTCTCATACTGCTCATGTACTAAGCGAAGCTCGATGCAATCCTACAACGGCTGCGTTGTGTCGTCACTATCGACCACTCGATGAGAAGCACTCGCACATCATATTGGAGTACAAGACACTTGGAATCTTAGCATTGAAGATATCCTAGTACGATCCCCTCACATATCAATGCTTCTCTCCAGCCGCACATCGAGCTGTGGAGGGACACGAAATCTTTAGCTCCATTCCGGCGTCTCCTCGATCCTCTCCAAGACAAATATCAACCGTTGATTCCCGACTACTCAATGTCCTGCCTTCCAATGCAATGGTGGCCATTCTCCTCTTTGCAGACTGGAAGGAACGTAGGGTTGGAATATTTGAGGAGTTATGATGGAAGGGGAGACCGGAACCCCCGTAGTCGAACGACTACCGGACGAAGAGACATCGTTCATAGGCCGCAAAGTCGAAGCACCACGTCGTATGCAACGACAGCAACAGTTGCAGGCCAGAAGGAAGCGCTTAGCAATACTGACAACTGCAACCGTGACGATGCTCGCTTTCGGAGCGGTTGGCGTGTTTTTGACGGTACCGTCAGACACCTCGGACGAGGTGCAGACAGCTGTGTCACAAGCGATGGCAAGTGCAACTACGATGAAGTCGGAGCAATTGTTTATCCCGAATTTCGCAGTCTACGATGAAGACGGGGATGGCAAGGTTTCACTTGGTGAGTACCTCGATCGGTTGGCAATCAACTACGACACAGCTCGTGAAAAAGTGAAGACGTCAAGTCTCGACGAAGAGGAAAAAGCACGGCTGTTGGATTCGCTGGGTGAAGATTTTAAGAAGCACTCGGAATGCGTCACTAGCATTGCACAAGTGGTATGTGTAGAGATAGCTGAGTGGGAAGTGAGTAAGCTAACTGTGTTGTGTGTAGCATGAAGACGAAATGATGACGGAGGAGAATTTCAATGAGATCTATGAGAAGATCACAAAGGAGTTCTGTCCGATGAATGACGGTATCCCTGACTCGTACCAGGCAACAGAGACTGCACCGGGGAAGGAGGAAGAAGTGCGGGTTGAGGTGAATCAAGACGTGGCAAACCCGAACTTGTGGGGTTCAACGAGTGGTTCTTCACCATCTGAAAACTCTCAGAGCTCACCAAGTGATTCTGAGTCATCTGAACACTCTCAGGGCTCTACAAGTGATTCTGGGTCATCTGAACACTCTCAGGGCTCACCACGTGATTCTGGGTCATCTGAACATTCCCAGCGATCTCAAAGCATGTCGGACGAGTCAAGCGACGAACCCGAATGGAACCCTGAGAAACCAACTCTTCCACCACGACCAGTTTCAGCTCACAAGCCAAAACCTGATGGTGTTAGCGGGAAAAATGTAAAATTGTGGAAACCGAGTTACCCGACGGCACCGCCGATTCCTGACACAAGGAGCAGTGGATGGAATCCAGACGAGCCTACTGACTCTCCGAGTGCAGCTTCGTTAGATGTTGCTCCCGCGATTAAAAGCTCATCAACAAGCACCAGTGAAGATGTCGACACGACCACCCTCGGCATTGGTGATGGTCAATGGAATCCAACATTTCCAATAAGCCCACCCGAGCCGACAAAAACCGAGAAAGAAGAACCAGAGGAGAAAGCAACATACCGTCAAGACGGTCAAAGTGAACACAAACCGGAGGCTTGGAACGTGAAGTCTCCTTTCGGTGAATCGAACCGCGAGTACGAAAAGCCAACCAGTGCGTACAACGCCTACACGGGTGCGAGTACGGACACCGGTGCGTACAACGCGTACACGGGTGTCGAGTCGAACACGTACGGCAAGAAGTACGATAGCCAATCGTACCCGGAAGCCGCGACACAGGAGTCTCCTTATGGTGAATCGAACCGCGAGTACGAAAAGCCAACCAGTGCGTACAACGCGTACACGGGTGCTAATACGGACACCGGTGCGTACAACGCGTACACGGGTGTCGAGTCGAACACGTACGGCAAGAAGTACGATAGCCAATCGTACCCGGAAGCCGCGACACAGGAGTCTCCTTATGGTGAATCGAACCGCGAGTACGAAAAGCCAACCAGTGCGTACAACGCGTACACGGGTGCTAATACGGACACCGGTGCGTACAACGCGTACACGGGTGTCGAGTCGAACACGTACGGCAAGAAATACGATAGCCAATCGTACCCGGAAGCCGCGACACAGGAGTCTCCTTATGGTGAATCGAACCGCGAGTACGAAAAGCCAACCAGTGCGTACAACGCGTACACGGGTGCTAATACGGACACCGGTGCGTACAACGCGTACATGGGTGTCGAGTCGAACACGTACGGCAAGAAGTACGATAGCCAATCGTACCCGGAAGCCGCGACACAGGAGTCTCCTTATGGTGAATCGAACCGCGAGTACGAAAAGCCAACCAGTGCGTACAACGCCTACACGGGTGCGAGTACGGACACCGGTGCGTACAACGCGTACACGGGTGTCGAGTCGAACACGTACGGCAAGAAATACGATAGCCAATCGTACCCGGAAGCCGCGACACAGGAGTCTCCTTATGGTGAATCGAACCGCGAGTACGAAAAGCCAACCAGTGCGTACAACGCGTACACGGGTACTAATACGGACACCGGTGCGTACAACGCGTACACGGGTGTCGAGTCGAACACGTACGGCAAGAAATACGATAGCCAATCGTACCAGAAACGCGAGGCTGGTGACTGGAAGACTGAAGAGAATGCGGATCTGCGTGGAAACGGTGGTTCTGGGCATAAGGGTGCATCCGAAGGTGCCACGTACAACGTGGAAAACTTGGGGAAGCAGTTGCTCCGCTCAAACCCGTAATTTCTCCTTCTGATAAGACAGTTGCTGACGAAGTTGAGCATGGCGGGTGAGAAGTACGCAGCTTTGGATAATTCATGGTGAAAGTTTGCTCAGTGCATTTATTGATTGCATTTTAATGGGAAATACAACTCGGCCTCTGTCATGAATGTTTACAGTATTGGTAGGCTTTGCTCACCAGTTCGGTATGCTGTGCCGCGACAGCGATGGGTACTACTGATCCTAATAATGTAAATTTGTGGAGAATACTTTGTACCAGACAACATCACCGACAACCAACTCAACTACGACATTATCGATACTGCAACCGTGCAGCCGTATCCATCGGCATGCATCAACACAACAACTACATACACAGCAATGACAGCACGAGTGTTTTTCACCACAACATGGAGACTTCATAATCTGCACCAACGGTTGGTGCAGTGGATTTGGAGGGCGCTGCAGCAGTGCGCATCCTCTATGAGGCAAGAGAGCGTAGGAATAGGACAAACTCGTTGCGAATCTATTGGAACTCACTTCGCAAACTACAACCAACGTCTTATAAAAGAAAAGCAGTACTCATCAACATGAATTCCGAAGCTGGAAGCGGGATATCCGTCGAAACAAGTAGCCCATTCCGTAATCCATAAACTCGATTACAAAACATTCTAACACGCAAAAATGTAGGGTATAATAGTACCTGAAGCTGTGAGACGAAGATTTAACACATGTTAAAGACACATCAAATTGACGATCAATATGGTAGTGTCCAAATGTCACCATTTTTTTCGTTATCTCTTGTAATGCAGATTGCGTCAAGAGGCGATATTTTGGATGTGCAGGCTTCATCGATGATGCCTGCATTCGCGTTGATCACTCGCGCTCACCTTCATTCTTTAGACAGAGTGCAGTCTGTCTTCAAGTTGCTACGTCATAGTCCTCATTTCGAGCACTCTTCGCTTGACACCGGTAAACTCACTTTTCAAATTCCCCTTTCGACAACTAGTCACCTCTTCCAACCAAACCAAACAATTCCACAATGGTTAGCATTCCGTCAACGTTCAAGGCCTATGAGTTCGCCAACTATGGTGACGCTCTCACAGAGACCAAGTTGAACACGGCAGTATCGCAGCAGCCCCTGAAGCCTAACCACGTCCGCATCAAAGTATTGAGTGCCGGCGTTAACCCCCTCGACTACAAGCTGCACTTCTTCGGGCCCCTTGCCATCGCGGTTGGACCCACACCGGAGAAACCACTTCGAACGGGCTTTGACCTATCCGGCACCATTGTCGAAGTTGGTAGTGGAGACGTTCGCGGATTCAAGGTCGGCGATACTGTCTTCGGCTCAGCTGACATGGCCGGTATGGGCAGCTTTGCCGAGTATGTGGATCTCGAAGCTGATCACATCGTTCACAAACCGAGCAACATCTCGGTTAACGAAGCAGCGGGTGTGTCGATCGCCGGTCTTGCCAGTTACCAAGGACTGGTGAACCGTGCAAAGGTGCAAGCTGGACAGCGTGTGCTCATTCTGGGCGGTGGTAGTGCCGTCGGACAGTTCGGTATCCAGATCGCTAAGGCGTTTGGTGCCGAAGTGATCACGACCGCGAGCTCTCGCAACACTGAGTTGGTCAAATCTCTTGGAGCTGACCAAGTGATTGACTACAAGTCGGAGAAGTGGAGTGATGTTCTCACTGAGCACTCCGTAGACATTATCTACGATTGTGCCGTGGAATCCGAGTCATGGTCCACTGATGCCCAGAAAATCCTCAAGCAAAATAGCGGACAGTTTTTGACTATTGGTATCGTTGAAAACCAAGCTGAATCGCCCATCGGCGCAAAACTCATCCAGTATTATTGCCACCCAATTGCTGAAGACCTAGAAGGTCTCCGAAAGTTAATTGAGGCTGGGAAACTCAAGACTACCATTGACTCCGTCTATCCGTTTGAGAAACTGCTGGACGCTATCAAGCACCAAATGTCTGGTCGTGCTCAAGGCAAGATCATCATTGAAGTTGCAAAGGAGTAGGCAAATGTGTGGAGAGTTGCATTTGTTCAACTGACAAACAATACCATGTACTTTGCACCGTGTTCAAAACAATTGTTTTCCTTTGCCTCATCAACACGTATTTCTCATTGGCAAAAGTGCCACGAATTGCAATCTGTTGTCGTCGACGTCATTTTTGCAGTTCAACTACCACTTCAGAATCGGCGGGAGAATCTGAAGTTCGCTTTGAACGTCATCGATTGGCTGGTATTTCCATGAAAACCTCCGTCAATTGGCCAAAATGAATGTTCTCAGAGATTATCAGACGGAAGTGCAACTTCGGTTTCTGACCATCACTCTGCAACTTGTTGCCTTTTTCAAGCGTCACTTTCCAATCCGCCACCTCGACGAAACTGCCATCGAGTCGCAATGGCAGAAGCGCATCAGGCCATCGGCGTCTTCGTCGAGCACAAGCGCGGCGTGGAGCTGCTGTACTCGGACGAGGGCATTCGCGTGTCCTTCACGATCCCTCCTCCCCATGAGATCCGCCGCAACATCGTTCGAGAGCTCTACCACCTTCAACGTGCCGTTAAACGTGGTGTCTACCCAGCTCCTCCATTTGTAGCCATTTTGACGGTTGTAGCCATTTCAGTGATCGTACTATTGTCTCCAACGGAATCATGGTGGCGAAGTGGACCTATTTCGGTGGTCGTGTGGCATGTGGGTAACTTTTTAATGCCGTATTGGCACCTGCTGCCCAATTCGCTCTACGTTGCGTACTTGGCAGCATGGGCGGCGTTCCTGGGCTTATTAATACTCATGGCAGTGCAGAGATTGTTCCTACGACTGCTGCTAAGCTATAGAGGCTGGTTATACCTCGCTCCGAGACAGAAGAGCCGTGTGGTTATGGTCTGGGGAGCACTGTTGAAGATCTTTGGTGGTCGTAATCCACTGACTTATTCATTCCAAGATGCACTACCGAGGCTGCCATTGCCACCGCTGAAGGACACAGTGAAGAGATATTTAAAGTCAGTACATCCGCTGCTGACTCCGAAAGAATACGAAGAAGTGGAACGGATGGCTGACGAGTTTGTACACAAGGAAGGACCTAAGCTCCAGTTCTACTTGTACTTGAAGAGTTGGTGGGCGTCCAACTATGTGACGGACTGGTGGGAGCAATATGTGTACCTCAAGGGTCGATCGTCACTCATGATCAACAGCAATTATTATGCTCTTCCAGGTGCCAATTTGGACTTTAGTTTGACTAAGAAACCCGCAGCCCTGGCTGCTGCACTCGTGCACGAGTTTTTGCTGTTTAAACAGGATCTGGACAGGGAACACTTGGCGCCACAGCTTATCCGGGGTATCGTTCCGCTCTGTATGAGTCAGTATCAACGCATCTTCTCGTGTACTCGCATTCCTGGGCGTGAGACAGATACACTGAAGTTGTACCACCATAAGTCTAAACACATTGCCGTGTTTTGTCATGGCCGCGTGTTCAAGTTACCGCTGTTTGAAAAAGGCCAGTATGGTAACCTACTTTCGAAATTTGAGATTCAGCGACAGTTTGAGTGGATTGAAGCAACAGCGTTGGCGATGGGACCTGCAACGAATGAAGCACAGAATCTTGCTGCTCTGACTGCTGCTGGTCGTATTGAGTGGGCGGAAAACCGTGAACAATTTTTCTCCAGCGGCATTAACAAACGATCATTGGAGGTCATTGAGTCAGCGGTGTTTGTTGTTGTCCTTCAAAACGATGTGGCCAAGGACTGGACTTCCATGGGCAAGGATCTTATCCACGGCAGTGGCGGCAACCGTTGGTTTGACAAATCCTTCAACCTCGTGATCTACAAGAACTGTGTTGCTGGCATCAACGCTGAGCACGCATGGGCAGACGCTCCGGTGATGGCTCATGCATGGGAGCAGGTGTACACGAAGCAGTGCTACACTATGCCGTATGATGACAATGGAAACACACTGGTACAGTCGGAAGATGAACGCACGTCGAAGTTACCGCCGTGCAGAATGCTGCTGTGGGACTTTTCGACGGGTTTAGATCAAGCTGTGCTGAAATCACTTACAGATGCCGAGAAGGCTATCTCTGACTTTGATCTCAAGGTAATTTCGCACACAGACTACGGTAAGGGATTGATCAAGAAATTCCGTGTGAGTCCCGATGCGTTCATCCAAATGGCGTTGCAACTTGCGTACTACCGCAATTCGGGTACCATCACACAGACGTACGAGTCGAGTATGACTCGCCTGTACCGCGACGGCCGCACGGAGACTGTTCGACCGGTGACGGATGAATCAAAGGAGTTTGTGCTCGGAATGGTGGATTCAAAGCTTTCTGATGCTGAGAAATTGAAGCTACTTCAGCGAGCTTGCGATGTTCATCAGGACAGCTACCGAAACGCCATGAGCGGGAAGGGCATTGACCGTCACCTGTTCACACTCTACTGCGTTTCGGTGGGGTTTGGCGTTGAGTCACCGTTCCTGAATAACGCGCTTAGTCGACCATGGCGACTCTCGACAAGCCAGCAGCCACAGCAGCAAACCGACAACTGGCGTCTTGTTGAGAAAGCCCTAGAGGGAACTCAGTACTCCATAGATGATGCACGTTGCCCCGGTGGTGGTTTTGGTCCTGTGGCAGAAGACGGCTATGGCGTGAGCTATATGGTCGCGGGTGAGAACATGCTTGGTTTCCACATCTCCAGCAAGAAATCGTGCCCGTCTACGAGCTCGGACAAGTTCGCTGATGACATCGAGCAGGCACTAGCTGACCTAAAAGCTCTGTGGCACCCGAAGGAATGAGCTTTTCCATAAGTCAATAATTTTCATGAACAAGATAAACCCCATTTGGTGCATTTCGATTGAAGCAGCAACAATGTGCAACACAATGAGTGTTCGAGCCTTAGTACAATTCTATTGTCTCCAAGGTGCAAATCGAATGACGGTCATACCCCCACACTACTCACTCGATACCTCGATGATAATCTTGCCTTGAGCACGATTCGACATCTGCAGCTTGATGGCGTCCACAACCTTCTCGAACGGGTGCACTGAGTCGATAGTAGGTTTGACCTGACCAGACTCGACCAACGTCGTGAGACTCTGTAGGTCTTCCGGAGTCGGGTGCAAAAAGAGCTGGTGGAACGTAGCGCCGATGGGGGATTCAATAGGCTTCGGGCCCATGCCGATCGTCACGAACTTGCCACTGTTCTTCTTGAGCACCTTCTGGGCGTCCGTAGCCCACGATTCAGGCTCTACGCCGCAGTCGTAGATGAGGTCTACAGAGTGTTGGCAAGAACAGTGCCCCACTTCTCCGAAGTGTATTCAACAACTGGTCAGCTCCAAGAGACCTGACAAGCTCGATGTTGCGTGGACTGGCCGTCGTAATGACTTCAGCCCCACGAGCTTTAGCAATTTGGATGGCAAACTGTCCGGTGGCGCTACTACCACCCAAAATGAGCACGCGTTGACCCGCCTGAAGTTGTCCAAGGTTGTTAAGTGCCTGATAGCTGGTGAGACCCGCCATGGGAACACCCGCTGCTTCGTTGAAAGTCAAGTTGCTCGGTTTGTGTGCCAGGTACTTAGTATCGATTGGAAAGTATTCACCAAAACTACCACCAGCGGTGATGTCTGGCGTACCGTACACAGCGTCACCAACCTTGAAGCCTCGGACATCACCACTTCCAACTTCGACCACAATACCGGCCGTGTCAAAGCCCATTCGGAATGGGTTTCAGCAGTTGGAGCCGTCGGCAGGAATGACGCTCCGAACAAAAGCAGCTTGTAGTCAAGCGGGTTGACAGCAGCACTCACGACCTTGACGCGCACCTGAGTGGGCTTCAAAGTTTGCTGCTTAACTTGCGTGTTGAGCTTGGCTTCCTGGAGTACATCACCGTAGCTGGCAAATTCGAAGGCCTTGAACGTCGTGGGGATGGTGACCATTGTTGGTTTGGGGTATTGGCTTGTTGTTGAAGAGAGATTTTGAAAAGTGAGTGCTGTGTAGGCTGAGGGACTTGCAGCGGTAGAACTGAAGAGCGTAGGAAGAATGAATGTGAACATCAAGTGAACAAGAGAGTAACTGATCTAGCGTGTTTATAATAGCCATGCACCGTAAACTCTGTGCATGACTATAGTGTAATACGTCCGTGATCATGATTGCGAAGCAATGTGTTGATGCAGATTGCAGCACGCAATCGCACGCTACATGAAAGCTTCACGCAATACCGGTGCTACAAGTTGCTCAACATGGCTTCACAATATTATTGTGAATAAATGTAGCCATGTCCAAGTATACATTGGTGTGCTTAACATAATTGTATACTCGAATTTTCAACCAATAGTCATGCAAGTCTCTTCATTGTGCATTCCAGCCGAAGACTAGGACAATGGTACTAAGCTCCTCATCGAATGTATCGCTCTGTTAACCCTGCTCTTGTGTATGTAGCTCTTCTACTCGTTCTTCAAGACGCTGGTCGGCAAGGAGGTGGCAGTGGAGCTCAAGAATGACGTGGCACTCATGGGCGTCCTCGACTCAGTGGATCAATATCTCAATATCAAGCTCCTCAATGTGTCAGTCGTCGAGGGCGACAAGTTCCCGCAGCTGGTATCCATACAAACCTCCAGTTTCTTTTCTACAATTGATAATTCATATCTAAATGTTTGTGTATTGCAGATGAACATGAAAAACTGCTTCATCCGTGGAAGTTCCATCCGCTACGTGCAGATTCCAGCAGGAGAAGTGGACACGGAACTACTGCAGGACGCGTCACGTCGTGAGGCTACTGCCAACAAACAGACTTAGTGGGTCATTGACTTGCACGGAATACCAATTTCAATTTCACTAACAACTTGGACATGTTTAGAATTTACTGGCTGGATTACTAACTTGTTGGTAGAATAGTTTTCCTAGACCAATTGCCCATTTACCAGCACAACTTGCCGGGTAGGTACTTGTCGATGATGTCCTGGTAGTACGGCCATAGCTTCTCCACGTCTGGACGCACATCTGCCTTCGTATACAGATCGAACTTGTTGAACTCGAGCACCCAGTCCAACAGCTCTTCGTCCTCCTCGCTCATCAGGTGCGTGTACTCTTTCTTGTTGTGCCACGGGTAGCACGAGTGGTAGCGGATCATAGCGAGACCTTCGTCCGGGATCGTGGTCTCGTTGAACTTGAGCATCTGGTACAGATACTCGTCATGACCCCAGGCGAACTTGAGGTTCTTGAAGCCGCAGTGTGGTTCATACATGCCATAGTCCGTATTGTAGCGAGGTCGCTCATGTCAGCATTGGTGGCGTTGTACTCGGGGAAGACAACAGAGTCTGGGATCTTACAGCCCACGACCCACGTGTCACCGCCGAGTGCCCACTGGTCTCCATCAGCGGTACCCTCCTGACCGTCCTCAGCGTGACCCCAAAGGTACTGAATTTTGCCCATGTCATGCAGCAGACCGACGAGTTGGAACCAGTCTGGGTGACCAGCAGCACGGATCCCCTCAGCAGTCTGCAGCATGTGTTCGAGGTTGGGAAGTGACGAGTCTGGGTCGGACGAGTCGACATATCCCATGAGTGCTGTGAAGGCCTCCCAGATGGTCATCTTGGTATTGGAGAAGGATCCATACTTGGCCTGCATCTTCTCCTGGAAGGCCACGGTCTGGTTCTTGCGCATGAGCGCGTAGTGGCGCGACACGAGTGCGTGTCGGTCCGAGTCTTTGTAGTTGCGGAATTCGTCCTCGGCTTTGCCAGCGGCGACCTTGCCAGTGACTTCTAGCGTGGGTTTGTTCTGCACAGCGACGTTGTCTCCAGCCATGATGGTGTGAGCAGTGAAGTGTTCGAAGCAATGCGAAACAGGAAATGAACTTGGAAATGGAACCGAACGATTCTCTACCAGTGATCACTGGTGAACAAATGAGTTTGTGTGTGCCGACTATACTTCAGTGGCTAAGGAGGAGAAGGACCTTGTCGTCAGGAGCGCTTTGCATTTTCGTTCTGGGGTCATGATTTCCCACCTGATGAGTCATTGAAGTCTATGGCTGCATTGTTCACCACGACCGCCGGGATCTCATTGGAAATGTCGGCATGTCCGACATGTTGATCTGTCAATTGGGAAAGTTGGGAAAACTGAGCTTTGTCAAACTTGGTCACCCGTGGTGTGTAGTTGAAGTTCACTGTATCCATCTCGTGTTTCGTGCCATCTGGCACATCATGTACACTACAATGCAATACCATGGTGGTGACGCGCAAGGCCTGCTATAGCTCAGTGATCGGTGATCGCGAGACGGTCGATTCGACCTCAACCCAGCTCTCATTGTCATTTTGGCATTGCATTGACAATGCTTGGCTGACAACTGCATGTCGAGAACAAACCCAGTCGGTAGCAACTTCAAACACACATCCGCGTGAAAAGCCAGGCAAATGCTTCATATGCAGATCGCGTCGTCAACTGCTTCGACGACGTTGAAGACACGCTGTAAAAGCCTCCAGTGAAATGCCACCATCGCTGTTTAACGTCTCTGATGCTTGTCTTTGCTGCATCAAAAGTGCAACCACCAACCAAAAATCCTAACACAATGGATGCAACTCGAATGAATGGTGCTTGCTTCCCGATGTAGGAAAGGTATCACCAGCTACGTTGCACGTAGCAGCAGTCTGGCTTGCTGGAGTTAACACCGTAGTCGAGTTGCTAGACGATCGCAAGATGAAGTTTTCTGGTTCAGCTTTCAAGTGAACTCACTCATCGTGAGATAGGGTTGGGTACACGACTAGAAACAGGCCACAACGATCATTTCAACCACTCACCTCGCACTTAGCCGATTAAAAACTGTTAAACACGCGCGATCATTGGTGCAAAAGCATTCGTCCGTTACTTGTACAACTGCAACGACTGCAACATCCTCTTCCTAGATTTAGCCCTCCATCCATCCACCAGTTCATTCTCCATTCCACTCGCCCCCTACTAGTGTCACTACCTTCATTATGGCTGGAGACAGCGTCGCTGTGCAGAACAAACCCACGCTAGAAGTCACTGGCAAGGTCGCCGCTGGCAAAGCCGAGGACGAATTCCGCAACTATAAAGACTCGGACCGACACGCACTCGTGTCGCGCCACTACGCGCTCATGCGCAAGAACCAGACCGTGGCCTTCCAGGAGAAGATGCAGGCCAAGTATGGATCCTTCTCCAACACCAAGATGACCATCTGGGAGGCCTTCACAGCACTCATGGGATACGTCGACTCGTCCGACCCAGACTCGTCACTTCCCAACCTCGAACACATGCTACAGACTGCTGAGGGGATCCGTGCTGCTGGTCACCCAGACTGGTTCCAGCTCGTCGGTCTGCTGCATGACATGGGCAAAATCCAGTACCTTTGGGGTCACGCTGAGGACGGTCAGGAGGGTACCGCTGATGGAGACCAGTGGGCACTCGGTGGTGACACGTGGGTCGTGGGCTGTAAGATCCCTGACTCCGTTGTCTTCCCCGAGTACAACGCCACCAATGCCGACATGAACGACTCTCGCTACAATACGGACTATGGCATGTATGAACCACACTGCGGCTTCAAGAACCTCAAGTTCGCCTGGGGTCATGACGAGTATCTGTACCAGATGCTCAAGTTCAACGAGACCACGATCCCGGACGAAGGTCTCGCTATGATCCGCTACCACTCGTGCTACCCGTGGCACAACAAGAAAGAGTACACGCATCTGATGAGCGAGGAGGACGAAGAGCTGTTGGACTGGGTGCTCGAGTTCAACAAGTTCGATCTGTACACGAAGGCAGATGTGCGTCCAGATGTGGAGAAGCTATGGCCGTACTACCAAGCCATCATCGACAAGTACCTACCCGGCAAACTCTCGTGGTGAGTTGGAATGGTGGAAAGCCCATCAACACAAAGTTTATTACTTAATTCGACCTGATTATTCTTTCCCTGCATCGTTGTCAAGTAATGTGCGTGTCGATCATCGAAACGTAGGCAACAAGTTCTTATTCACAAGATGACGATATCTTGGTATTGTTGAACGAGTTTATTCATGGCCTCAGATGGTCTGTGGCTTACATTTCCTATGTCCGTCGACGGCACTAGTACCCACTGCTAGTTGAACGCTTCCGGTGATTCCACAATGAGGTCAGCCTGGCTGCTCGTGATACTTCAACTTGTGAACTCTCATGCATATCTACAATATCTACTTACTGTTAATAGAGTTGCTAGGCTGTGTCGGGTTTCAGTTCTGCTCCGTGATTCGTGGTGTGTTCATGTAGAGTTCGTACAGGTCGGCACGCTTGCGTAGGTGCTCCTGCATGGGACCTAGCAGGCGCTTGAAGGTGGCTCGATCCAGCACTAGTAGCTTGGTCTTGCGCATGGATGTGCAGGTAGCCTGACGCACGTCATCGTGGATGAGCGCGAGCTCACCAAAGAAGTCACCAGCTCCCAGTCTTGCCGATACTTCCTCACCTCCACGAGTGCATTTCACCTCTCCATCTGCAATAATATAGAAGTCGTCGCCTCTAGTTCCCTCTGTGAGAATCGTATCTCCAGCCTCCACGAACTGTACGCGCAAAGCGTCGGCCACTGTCATCTTCTCATAGCTCGACAATGTGGAAAAGATTGGTACTTGACCCAGGAAGTCCAGGTAAAGAGCTCGTTGTTGCATGGTCGTTGCCATGAGTACGCGCTTGAACGTCACTCGATCCAATGACCAGCACTCCACTGGTGTCTTGGCTCGGATCGTTGCTGCTCTTGGTGAGTCATACAGCAGTGCCAACTCTCCAAAGAAGTTGCGTGGAGACGTAGCACACACTTCTCCCACCACTCTGTCATTCACCACAACGTCACAGACACCACTGTCCAAGATGAAGAACCTATCTCCACCTACATCTCCTTGTGTCACCACGTCCACACCAGCATCTACTGCCACGTATTTCATCGCGTCCACAAGCACCTGCAATGTATCTTCAGGGATCTTTGCAAACAGCAAGTTACGGCGCACGGAACGACGAATAGCTTGTGCATCTTGCGAGCTCTTGGGGTTCACAGGTGGCGTCCATTGCTCATTCGGCGGCGGTACAAAGGACGACACGACGGAGCGGCGGTGGGTGCTCGCTGAGCCGCCAAGACGCGCCGTAATGGCGCCGAAATCCACGGAATACTCGCGCTCTTCGTCACTGTCACTGGACGGCGCGTCCTCCTCCTCCGTCTCGTCCTCCTCGGACGAGTCTTTGCTGTCTGTCTTGAGACGCTTCTTCTTGGCTACGAGCTCACAACGTTCCGCTGTGTCTCGAGCTTTGCTGTCAGCTGGCATGTGCTTGTCGTCGCAGTCTTTCGCAGGCATTGGAGCTCTCGGATCTGCGCCTTATGTGGGGGAATCACGAATGGGTCGCGACGCTTTGCTCTTCTTGTCGCAGGATCTTGTTCTTCTCTTTCTTATGCGTCACCAGTCGCCAAAACCACTTGAAATTTGTATGGGATATAGTGAACGCAAGTGAGTGGTTGTCTGATACCTATGGTAAGATCGCTGGCGTGGCGACGCTTCGTTAGCCAATGACAAGACGAGAATTGGAGGCACGTAAAGGGCATAGAGCACTTGTCGGACAAGTTACTGTCTCCTGTTATAGTGATGACGGACGAAGTTGTTGGGAATTGCTCGTCATAGATGGTAGATTGTATTCATAGCTATGGTAGTGAAAATGATGACGAAAATCATAAAGCAGCACATTGAAGTGCAGCACGAGTCTCGTCTAAATCCATTCCCGCGTCTGTCTGGTGTCGTGCGCGACAGACTGAAAGATGACTCGAGTCTGTGTTGCACTCTGAGATCCAGTGGCGGTTTTTTGTTTTGTGTAGGGCAAGTCTGTCAACCAGCAGCACTTGCGGATCTCGTTCTGCGTAAGCTTCAGTGTCTAGTAAGGCGATTGGGAAGACATTAGGACAAGGCAAACCACGAGTGGGTAATACATGTAGAGATCGATGGCAGGCTGTTTCCACGCGGCGTGAGTCCAAGCAGAGACTTTTTTAAAAGCCTAGTTAGAAATTCCAGTAACCGCCTTAGTCATATAAGGAAGCGTAACCCCAGACTTGATCAACTGTTGGGCGTTCCCTCAGTGCCCCATCGAGTGTAGATGTCGAGAGAAGCCATCGATGGATTGAAGCTCGAGAGAACATGATGTATGAAATGTGCTCAGAGGAAATCTGTTGCTGGAGTTTCCCACACCCATGCGCCAATAGACTGTCTGATCTCTCTACAAGAGTAGTACGAGTGTGACCCAGGTCGAAGATAAACTAACATACACTGTGTCAGTCTATAACGACGAAGTTAAGTGTTAATCTCGGATAAAGAGCTTCTCAATGCCATAAGGCTCCAGTGGGATTCGACATTTGCATCATCAGAACTATTACCTTAATAAACATCCTTCAAGTATTTAATACTACGAAGTATGTACTTTGTGCTGGGTAATGTACATTCAAGCAACACGCAATCATGTAATGGCTACATCCTCACTAAGTTCGAATCGCACTTAATCGCCAGCTCCAGAACAACTCGGTGAGGCCAATTACGCCAAGCACCAGCAGCTCCTCGTGTTCATGGGCGGCGAAAAGAGCTGTCGCCACGTGGGGCAGGCCGTGCGTCTGACCGAGTTCCGTCGTGAGCTCAAGAAGCGCTCGCAGTTGCTCTGTGAGGTGCGTCATTTCGCTCGTTCACGTGCTTTAAGTGTTAAAAACGATCTAATTCCCTACAATTTATGCTATTTCCTGGTCTTTTAGGGCTGCCATGCGCCTTCAACAAGTCGAGCTGAAGCTGTAGCTGCCTCTCGTCGTATTCCCACGTCTCCTATTGCATCAGATCCATTGGCTCAAGCTCTAGAGAGCTGGGAGAAGTACGAACAAGCCACAGACCTCCTTGTGTGCGTCACCTGTGGCTTTGTAGGCTGCTTCAGTGACGGCCACTTTAGTCTCCATTTACAGGCCCATTCCAAGCACTTTGTAGGGTTCCAATTAGCCTCCAAGACCTTCTGGTGTGAACCTTGCAACATGGACATTCCCATTGATGTTCGACCTAAAGTTGAAAAAGCTCGTCAGGACTTTTGTGATGCTGTAGAAGAAATTGCAGGGAAGAAACGACGTCAAATTCGCAATCAAATGAGAGCGCCACAAACGACCTTGTCGCCAATTACGACGCCAAATGGATCGGCCAATAATTTAGTGGATCTGGACACTCATGCGGACACGCCACCTGTACCAAGAGGGGCTTTGACATTGGAGACAAAGACGAGAGAAGATGAAGGTGCTAATGGACAGAACGGAGTGGCACTGTTGAACATGCCACTGAGAACGAAAGCAAGGGACGATAAAATGCGACGTCGGATGCTGAAAACTGCAATGCAGAAGCGGGAGCCAATGCAGGAGATTAGTATTCCATCACAGGATCATACTGATGGCTCTGGTGAACTGCCGAATACAGTGCTAGGCTTTACGAATCTTGGCAATACGTGCTATTTCAACGCGTCGATGCAAGCACTATTGACAGCGACGCACTACTTCCCCGAACACACTCATATTGAGGAAGTATTGGAAACGAAGAATACCCCGATCACTACAACCTTCACGTACGTTGATTCAGGGTAAACTGTGGCAGTTGTAAGGAATTTAACGGGTTGTTGCTGCTACGTGGACATAGGATGCTGCACGAGACCGTCAAGAAGCGTGCACGCAAGGCTCTTGCTGGTGAGTCTACCTCGGATAGACGTGGAAGAAGCAAAAGTGGTCGTTCGCGGTCAGGCTCATCATCTGTGCTGACTGTGGCACCGCTACTCAAGGAAATGCGTTGCAAATTTTCGCAGTTTCGTGGACATTATCAACAGGATGCACACGAGCTGTTCACTAGCTTTCTTTGGGCTATTGACGAAGAGATGGATCCTCCTTTGCCTCCCTCAGAGGAACCTGCTGATACCCCTTCAAAACCTACTGACAGCGTAACTAACAGCAGCTGCAGCACTGCTAACTCGTCTGAAATACTTGATGAAGATGACAACTCTTCTCGTCGAAACGGAACGTGGCCCGAAGAAGACACGACTGACGGAGAGCAGACAGAGGAAGGCGAACAGGAAACAGAGGAGGAGGGCAGTGAAAGCGACGCCGACAACTCTGAGCAGGAGGATACAAAACAGATATTTGTGAAGACCGAGACAGGCGAGACGATCTCGATGCAGGTGCCGAAAAGCGCGACGGTGAAGGAGGTTCAACATTTGTTAGCCAAGCGGCTAAATCTCAATGAAGAAGATATGATGTTGGACGCCTCAAAGGTAGAAACACGCGCTACACTCTCGTCACGCCCGTCAGCTGTACTTCATGCCAGAGCCGAGAAGAGGAAGATGTATTCGAGGCTGAACTTTACGCGCAACTTGTTCGGTGGGGCACTTACGACTGCTGTGATCTGTAAATCGTGCGGAAAGCGAACAGAAATTGTTGAGGATGCATTCCACCTTAGTGTATCCGTTCCAGATGGACGTCATCACGAATTGACGACTACAGACTGCCTTGACAACTTTGTGACCGAGACTCAGTTACTAGTGGAGGCAAACAACGGTTATGACTGCGAAAAATGCTCACGCCAACCGAAGGTGCGCAGCGTCGCAGGTAGATTTATCCGCAAGAAGCGTCTTGGCTCGAACGCAGAACCGGAGATGGAGGTCGTACTGCGTGATGCATCCATGCAGCTGTTTGTGTCGGCATTGCCCCGTGTACTCGTGGTGCATATAAAGCGTCTAGCACGTTCCCGAAAGATCACGCAGCACATCGTTTTCGACGAGAAACTCGATATGACACCCTACGTAAGCGATACACTTCGTCAAGGCGGTGGCGACGCCAAGAAGCATTCACTTTGCTACGAGCTTATTGCAGTCGTGGTGCATATGGGTAACAAGCGCTCGGGTCACTATGTTGCGTATGTTAGCCGGTCGCGTCGGCGTGAAGCTCTCCTGTTAGCTCGTGCACGCAGCCGTATCGCTTCAGAAGAAGGTGCAGCTGCGGTCCCCGAGGTGACGACGCCAAAGAACGGAGAGGGTCCATCGCGAACGTGGTACTATGTCTCGGACACCGTCGTCAAGCGTGTGTCTTTCGAGCAGGTGCTGCAGTGTGAAGCGTATATGCTATTCTATCAGCGTCGACCAAAATCGTCTGCGAGCAAGACGACACCGGCTTCTTCTCCTACCGCAGAGACCGAACGATCGCCAACAGAAACCGCGCTGTGATGATCAGGGCCAGACCTTGCTAGCCCAACTGTGAGGACACTTCCAAGGTATAAGGCTATTCAATAGACCGCAATGAGAAGGAATGTGTATGTGTTTCAGCAGTCCCAAGGCAAATGGCGAACATGGAGAGCTGGACACAAGTGGTAAAGTGCTTGTATTGTGCTTGTGCTAACGATGATTTTCAGGCTTTCAAAGCGTTTCAGTGTTTTATTAGCCCTGCGCATGTGCTTTGCGAGTGCCTTTTCACCGGAAGTAACACCAACTTGTCGAGGGGTGTAAGCCATAGGCTTCGGCAGTATACTGCTGAAGGCATGAGCGATCCACGAGAGGAATCTACATCAGAAGCTGCTGTTGATGATTCAGTCTTAAACGTGGACAAATTTCTCAACGATGAGGCTGAGGAAAAGCGGTGGCGTGATGACCTGGACAAACAGCGAGCTACAATGGGCGATGCCGAGGAGACCTGCGTGTTTTTCGTCGAAGATCTTCTTCTCGCTATTTTCCAGGACATGCAAGTGCGCTCAGAGAATGCATCACTCTTTGCTATGTCAGCCCGGCAAGTGTGCGTACAAGCGTTTGAAAGTGTTGACATGAGCGCATTTGAACCATCCGAATCTTTTGATCGAATACATGGACCAACAGAGCATGGAAGACAGCAAGTATTAAAACCGCAGAGTAAATGGTGGGTGTCAAAGCCACAGCGGAATTTGAGCTCCAACATTTCGGTATTGGTGCCTCCTCCACCGACGCTGTTTTTGAGACGCTTACTCAACTTCCTCGAGCAACATGCTGACCGTGCAGATCTCGAATTACAGCAGTTCCGGTCGTCACATGCGACTTCGTTGTCAGGCAAACGCAAACTTAATGCCATTGGAAATGCCAATGAATCACATGGACATAATGAATGGTGTATTCCTGTCGAGCAGATCCCTGTGTTTTTGCAAGAACTTATATCAAAAGGGCTCGTAAGTGCAGTGCCGAGTACAATAAGATTTGTGATGACTGAAAATCGCGAGTCACTGGACAAGAAATTACACTCACAAGCGCGGGTGGCACTACCACAGCTCCAACAGTTTGTGCAGAGAGCGTTGTTGACCGCAGAGGAAGAAGAGGAAGCTAATTGTGACCCGAATAGTATTCCACCACAGAGATTACGGTCTCCTGTTCCCGAGTCTATGACTGACAATGAATCCACACCACGGTCGCGCGTTTTCCAGACTGAGGTTCCTCTCAACAAAGTTATGTTCAGCGATGCTTCTAGGAACGGCATGGAAGCTGGTCCCCACCAAAATTACTAAGTAGTTACCTGGAGGAAGTCCCGCCTCAAGCCACTGAGATGGACCGACGTGCTCCTGGTCAAATCGGAAAGAAGCCAATCTTTGGCGCTGCGAACCCGTCCCAGCGTGCGCTCTCGCGCAAAGTCATGATGCTTCTGTCGCCACCACCGCGACAAGGAAGTCGATGGAAAACAGTGCGCCACAAACTAATTGTTCCTCCTGCGGATGCAACTAAGTATGGTATTACGACGATCACAGCAGAAGCAGACATGGTGCTCAAGCTCGCTGGTGACACGCATGCAACAACACCGAGCACTTCTGGCAAACGAAAAGCTACGGTGTTACCTGTACAGACCACAGGAAATATAGGTAGGAATGAGGAAATACCCGATGCAGCGGCGCTATCCAACATCTTCTCGCTTGGTACACCACGGCAACTCTCTGCACAAGAATTAGCACGGCGAAACGACCTGTTGGCTCAGTTGGAACGCGAGATGATACGTGCTCAGCGACGAGCGTCCACGACAGTTATTGCTTCGATGACTTTGGGCAGTGCCGGTGTTCCTGGGCGAGGAGATGATGGAGCTGAATGTTCTTCGATGGAGATCATCAGCAATTTCAAGCCTACGTAGCGGCCAACTCAACAATCATGATGGGTGTCCAGGCGTGTGGGCATTCGCCAATTCGACCACACCAATGTGACCAAGGTGCTGCAATGCGAATCGAGGAAAAGGGAACTGTCAAAGCAGTAAATTCGAACTGGAACGAGATACACTTCCCTTTACAGTCGCGGATGGTAACTCGCATGGACGAGAAGAACAAGAGCGTCTTTCAGCAGCTATCTGTTCCCCAATCAGGCGACCCAGGGCGTCTGTAATAGCGCCGATTCCACCACCTGAGACTCCAGGGCGTCCTATCCAAACAGCATCAACGCTGGCGCAACTACCTCAACTAGACTCGTCTCGTCTAGCTGTCGGGGTGAGTGCCGTGGTGCATGGTGTTGAAAAACGTGGACCACGAATAAATCCAAGCCGCAATTCACGACTCCAACTTCATAACTACAGCGTACGTACTCTTCACTTGCGAATGTATTGACGACACCATGTCTGAGTGAATTGTGTTTTCAGGCAGCATTTGAAGGAGAGGATGATCCTGATATTGAAGTGAATCGTGCTAGCAGTCAATTGCTTGTCTCCCCTGTTCGAATAACAGGCCCAGCAGCAAGAGGGTACCAACACCAGGGAGCAAGGAAGAGTCCTATCGGTTGCCGATAATTCCAGGCGTGTCACCAATCAAAGCCAGTCCCCATCGCAAGCACGTCGCGTTCAAGTTTCAAAATGATGAACGCGTAGTTGCAGCAATTTCTCCCAAGGCTCAAATGCGTCAGCGGTCATCCGCCAAAGTGAAGCAACCAGTATGGGAAGCTACGACACACTCGCCGCCACGAGCACGCAATCACCACTTGGCATCTGGCAGAAACTTTCGTAAGATTCAGCGGTACGAAGAGGAGTCGTCCAGTGTCAGACGTCAAAAGCAGGACGAGCTCGATTCCAACATCTACCAGGTAAGCACAGCTTTGTTGATTTTACTTTGCCAAGCAACTGATGATCTTGGATATTTGTACAGCCTATGGCAGCTCCTCGGCGAAATGTTTTACCGTCTACCTCCGAGTATGATGACAACTAATTAATGCCTCAAGAAGCGCTTATGGCTTGCTATTGTCATCCTGAACCACGTCACTTTCGCTCTCGGTGGTACGAATGAGCTTTCTCCGGGGTCGTATTCCTAATGGAGCTGGAGCCGAAGGTGGCGTTGACACCATTGTACGTCCCAGTATGCTGTAGGCATCAGTGGCTGGATGTTTGATCATGTAAGCCATGGCGTCCTCCACGCGGATCGAGTCATTGTGTTCTTGACCAAGTGAAATAAAGATTTTGTCCACGAAATGCCGAGCGACTTCGAGAGCTTGCGGTGTTTGGGGAACCAACAGACTGGCCAGGAAGAACATCTGTACTTCTTGTCGCTGGATAAAGCCGTCTCCGTTAAGGTCGTAAGCATGGAAAAGGAAGCCTATTCGACGCGAGGCGTCTCCCTTCTCAAGTGCACTGAGGCCGCGATAAATTCGGGCCAGTCCAATGCTCCGGAGCTGTCGGTGTCGAGTACATCGAAGGCGCGATCAACGAAGAATTGATCTTCAGCCGATAGTTGTGGCACGCCATGACGCAGTGTTTCCTTATCGACGCCATGCGAGTTCTTAGCCATGGAACACAATGCCTTGAAGCGAGCCCAGCGCGCGAACAACTCAGCCCGAGAATATCCTGTTGCTGCCATCAGTGCTCCTAAATCTTGTTCTTGGAGAAACCCATGTTGTTCCGCCATAGAAGGTGACGAGGTTGGCTCAGTATCAGGACGTCGCACTGGTCGGGGCTTCGTCTTTTGTTGTTTCTGTGGAGACCTCGGTGAAACTTTTGTTGGTGGTGGGCATGCAACAAATGTACGTGTGGCGGTACCTGTCGTCTGGTTATGGCTGTTCTTCTGCGTGGACAGAATCTTTCTATGTGCATGAGCAATTCGAGAATGGAGACCAACAAATTCTGAATCTTGTCGTTTTACTGGAGATGGTCTCTGCACACTATCATCTTTTCCAGTGTTTTGAGGCTTGGCGAATTGCTGGAGATGAAGTTGTTCGGTTTGCACGTTGTAAGTTGAGCTGACGGACAAGCGCGAAAGGTTCCGTTCCGACATTGGCTTGGTGCGTAATAACGAAAACTCTCGCATACACGACAAATCCAACAGTGTTCGATTGCGCAAGGCGTCGAGGAAGGTGGCAGCCGTTCCTGCACGTAGTGGTGGCTTGAAGTTGGACCTGCCTTCAGCTGCTTCGGACGGCATTGTGAAAACAAAGGGGAGACTGGCGAGACCACGACGACGTGAAGTTTTCGATGTGGGCTGGTTCACATTATTCCAGTGAGTTGGCAGACTCGGGAAGATGTCGAGCTCCTTGTATTGTGCCATCGCTTTTGACTGCGGCTGCGAATATCCCCGTGCAAATCGCTGTGTCGGTGGACGTGAACGTTCAGCCATTGTGGTGTATCAATGACGTCCAGATGTACACGCAGAAAACGTAGATGCGTTTGCTCCATGTAGAGTGAGCTATCTTTGCTCAACCTAAATCGAGTCTTGCAGCTAAACCTTGACATGCTGCACCATCAACGATGACCACTACACACAGACAAGCACATGAAACTTCCTAGTTCCAAGCAGAAAATATGATGGGTGCTAACCCACCTGAATCATTTTCAGGTCGAGAATTGGAATTCTAATTCCAACAGAATTGTCATCTCAACGTCATCACTATCGTCACTATCATCATGATCAAACTTTGTGGAGGTTCTCGCAAACGAGCACGTTTCTTCAGTCCAAGTTGATTCGCGACCTCCATAACAACGCACCCAGATTCACCACCTAGTTCAATGGAATATCCATCGACTCTACCATTATTGCGATGCTCTATGGCTACAGTAGTAACTCATACAGGCCAGAAGTACGTGCTGAAACGGAAGCGACCTTTTACTGTCCGTAGTCTCACGTGGTTCATTCTTCATCTTCCAGACGCAGCAACAGTCTCTTGTTTAACGGTCGAATCGAGTGAAAATGCACTTAAAGTTAATATTAAGCGCAGGTATCGCGCTGGTTTCGAGGTCAGTGACTTCGGAGCGAGCGGATTCCATGATCAAGTCTCGGTCAGGCTTGGGTCCGTGGATCGATGTTGATACACCTGAAGACGCTTATAACATCACGTCGTCCCGTGGAGACATGTGGACATTGGTCATGAGCGACGAATTCAATGTCCCCGGTCGTAATTTTTCACCCGGTATGGACCATATCTGGACCGCATTGGAAATGCCCGATGGTGTCAATGCTGCGTTGGAATACTACAGTATCAATATGACAAGTACAGTCACCGAGTCGGACGGTCGTGGAGTGTTTCAAATCAAAACAATGGAAGAGGAAAATATCACATACACAGTATGGAATAACTATGCTAAACCAGCAGGTTTTGAGACGCACTACATGTACTATCGTGCTGGAATGGTACAATCGTGGAATAAATTCTGCTTCCAAGGAGGTAGGATGGAGGTTGTTGCCAAGTTACCAGGTACGACGAGTTCTAGCAACCCTGATATGGGTGATGTGAATGGCCGAGTGAAGACCACGGGATTCTACCCTACGTGGCCTGGTATTTGGTTGTTGGGGAATTTGGGTAGAGCACTGTTTTCTCAATCCACGAGTCGGATGTGGCCTTGGAGTTATAATGAGTGCAACGAAAAGCTCCAAAGTAGTCAAAGGATCAGTGCATGTGATGGCAATCCAGGCCACGGACTCAATCCCCATCAAGGCAGAGGCGCGCCTGAAATCGATCTGCTTGAAGGAGGAGGTAATGCTATCTCGACAAGTATTCAACTTGCACCTGGTATGCCTGATGCATTCCGGATCATTCCACCAACAAACGATACGAGCCCGTACTGCGTCTACACTGCTGGTTGTAAAACAATTGGCGCCAATTTCCCAGGCATTCCAGCAAAGACCTACGACGCTCGAGGTCACCCCAGTTGGTACCAGGGACTCCGTTATGCTCCAAACACGCTTTGCACTCCACTTGGAAGTCTGAAGCAAGATCCTGATACGGTGATTAAAAACACGGAAAAAGGTATCACTAGTAACACGTGCGATGGAGTGAATGCATGTCCTGCATCAGGTGATGGATACTCCGATCTTGATCTGATTGACGGCAAAGGAACGAGACACTGGGGAGTCAATGATGATGGAAGCTGCATGCCCCTTATTAACGGATACACGGGAGCTTTCTTGTGCGATCCCGATAGCTCCAACTCGAAATGCTCTTCACCCTTAGGCGCTGAAGAGCCCAAAAGCAAAATCATGGCTCCATTCGAGTACCAAATGGATGCTATCTCGGCGAATTGGCCGGTACAGCTTGCTGCGTACACGAGCTACTTGAAGTATCAAGTCGAGTGGGTAATGGGGTCTGAGGGATACTTGCGCTGGATGCTTGAGGACATTGTAATCTTCGAAATTCCGTCCGAGGCCGTCGAAAATGTACCGCAGGATGACAATCAGTCCAACCCCAAGAAGATCATGCTCGAAGAGCCAATGTACGTCATTTTCAACGTTGCTCTCTCGACGAGTTGGGGAACGTCACCACCAAATGCAGGAGAACCATGCCGTGGAGATGGCTCCAACGCTCAAAACAACGCGATCTGCGACGGTTTCCCAATGTATATGAAGATTGACTACGTTCGCATTTACCAGGATCTCTCGGCCAGTTCAACCATGTCTATAGGTTGTGATCCCTCTACGCATCCGACAAAACAATGGATTGAGGACCATATTGATGAGTACGAAACGGAGGAGAACAAGTGGATTGAAGTCAATGGAGGTGCCAACTGCAAATCTGATCGTGACTGCACTGTTGGCACCTCTCACATCTTGACAGGAACGTGCAACAGCAAAGGCAAGTGCAGCTGTGGGTCTTCAGGGTCCTGGGGTGGTCCACGTTGCACAACTCCACTAGCAGATACAGCAAACGGAGAGGGTTTTGGTCCTCCAGTGGTTCTCTCGAGTCTCTTGGGGGTCTTCCTCATCATCCTCTTTAGCTTTGTCGTGTACAAGATTATCAGTCAACGAAGCAGAAAGGCAATGGTTGGAGCTGGCATTACCCAGCCTGCAATTCTCTCAAAGATCGAAATGGACGACATGCCTCGTTCCAATAACGGCCTGAGTGGGTCGGAAGATAAGGTGGTGTAAGACCTACACATACTTCCACTGCAAACATGAGTGAGAAAATAGGAAAAAACACCTACGGACTCGGATTAAATATTTTTGCATTGCGCAAGTACCTTGATCAGTGCTCATGTCCAAACTTGATACTATTGCACAATGCACAACAACCAACACAAAACTGTAAAAAATCCTTACAAAAGTCGTAGTCAGCATGAAAACATCTCAAGATCCATAGAATTTTGTGAGTGCAACGAAGCAATGGGATCACTCCGAGTCACCGTCATGGAAGGTGCCTGACAAAATCTTCTCCTCTTTGCCCAATTCTTGGCTACATCGACCGAAAGCATTGGTACAGTTTTCTTAGTATGTTTTTGCCAGAAACTGAATTTCAGAAGTGAGACGTACCTGGAGAGCTTTGGGATAGTCACATTGTTGTCCAGCTGGTTCTTCGATTGAGACTTCTCTTTATCAAGATTCGGCACAAAGTCACGATCAGGTCCGGTAAAGATAGTCTAATAGACATCAAAAGTACACCACATCAGCAACATTAATCAAACAGAGCAACACAATGCATACCTTCGCAGCGGGGCTGACAACAGGCGCCTGCACGAATGGATTCTCCGTAGCGTTGTCACCAGTGGAACCTTGGAAAGCGTTCCACGTTGGCTGGTGCACAATAACTGCTGGTTTTTCTGTCATCATCAATACAGCACTTTGTAAGCACGCACTTCCCCATTGCCACCTAGCATCAACGTACTGGAAACCACAGACTGCAACCCATGCAGCGACTGCCGCACATGAGCCTTTTCACTGAGCAATTCCAGCCTCTGACGTTTAGTATCCTGCTCTCTGTCCACCACAAGTCGACTCTCCGAGCTGTAAGTGTGACGATTGGGCAGCGGTGGCAGGAAACTTGGTACATGAGGTGGTAAACCTTCTCGTCGTCCGATCTTGGTCTGCTCAATAGTATTTCCCGAAATATCCCTCTTCCTGGCTGGAAACGCCGGCACATCTCTTGGAAATGGTCTTTTAGCTGTCTCTAAAGTCTTCACGAGGTCTTTAATCTCCACAGGAGCAGGTTCCAGGTCCTGAAAAGCTTGAAGTACATCTGTTCCCTTCGGTTGCGTACGTCCTGCGACCTCTGCAATGTCCTTGGCTGCTGCTCCAATGCGTTGAATATCTATTACATACAGAAAACGTTAGTTTACCAATAATATTGGTAAAGTATACCAATAGTATTGCAATATATTGTGTACATTTGGCCAGAATCTCTGTGAGTGCGTCTGCTGCCGACTTCTGCACTGCGTCGAAGCCCACACCGCGTGCAATGTGTGCTACACTCATGACTGACAGGTTGCGTGCGAATAGATCCCCACTAGAGAGGCCCGCGGCGCCTCCATCGAGCCCGTCCGCTGCCTTCTTACTCATGCTCACGCTCGTGCCGCTTGAGGCCGCGTGCAGCGTTTTACGCGCCTCTTTCTTGCGACTGGAGCTGTGGGAGGACGCACTGCGATGTGTGGAAGACGATGGCGTCGACGCCTTGGCCTTCGGGGCTGCGGGAGCGACAGCGGGGCGGTCGACAGGAACATCCATGTTACCTTGTCTTCGTTTTTGAAACTGTGTATTTCTTTTTTTCAAATGTTGTTTCATTTTATTTAAAATAGAATTCTAATTCTATAAAATATTTTCAGAATATATTTCGATTCTATTTTCCAGTGCAAAGATAACTTTCTTTACCCATCGTTGCCGATTCAGATGCATGACGTGGTCTAAGCTCTCATTTGAACTCACTTGCGAAGAATGAAGCACAATACCTGTAGAGTATTTGTCAGTAATGGCAAATGCACAGACACTGGTCAAATCCGGAGTTGGATCCTCCGTCTAGCACCGACGTTACTGCCTGTATACGACATTCCTTGGTGTGTTCCCTAAACGTAAACGCCTTCGCCTTACCCCGCATAGTAGACATATGTGGTGTTCCAAACAATTGTGCTTCGAGTTGACTGCAGTAAAGCCTCATTTTAAGCACATACTTAATATAATACATAGCTCTAAAACTCCACCTGAAAGGCGTGTTGACCCTCATCATTCTGCAATTGGCATCGCTATGAGCAGTGAAGACGTAGCTACAGCATCAACGAAAACTTGTAGTTCTAACGGACTACCACAAGGGCGTAAAAGGGTATGGATTTGCTGCTACTAGTAATAAGCCAGAACGGATCCAGCAAAACCAATGTGTCTGGCTCGCCCGGGGTCGTACTTCGCAATGAAGGTTAGATAGTTGCGTCAAAATACATGTGTCACCAAGTTTGCTTTTATTATTTTAATAAATAATAAAGCAAAACCTAACAAAACCTTGAAGTATAAACACCACAGCCACCGGTGATCAGCTATAAACACAAACCACATTATAGCATTCAATTCATTTACAATGTCTATGTCTAATATGCGGTATTATATATTAATAGTTCTTTCATTCCAAAAAATCAAAAATCGGCAACAATCATTGCAGGAGGAGCGCGTAACACTCAAATCGCTAACTATTTTCTGTTCAATTTTTCCTACACGGCACCACAACGCAACCATACTCGATTATCCACGCATGGCCTACGTTCAACCGTCAATAATCAGTGATGACAAAAGCGTGGTACATAAGTTTCCTACGCCTTGAGTTTTGCTTACAAGTGCACGAAAGAGCTCTCAAGCTCTCAAACCTCTTCCTCATTTCCAACTTTCCTTTCGACGCTGCACAAGGCCAATCAGTATCGCACAATTCCGATTCTCTATCATGAAGTTCTTCGCTGCCACAACTGTCATCGCTGCTTGCATGCTGATCAAAACTTTTGTCACCGCCCAATCCTCGGAAGAAGCATCGTGGGGATACAAGCAAAACGACCCTGAAATGGCTAGCCCAGAACATTGGGCCGAACACTTCCCCATCTGCGGAGGCACCCGTCAGTCTCCTATCAACATCGAGACTACCACCGGTGGAGACTTGACCGCACGCTCGTTAAGTTTCAGCGGTTCGTGCGGTAATTTCACCCTTACGCAGTCCGACGAATCATTCAAGGGCGCCGTTGTTGGTAGCTCTTGCTCCGTCTCAGCCAACGACGCGTCTTATACTTTTAATCAATTCCACATGCACTCGCCGTCCGAGCACACGATCAACGGCCAGGCCCTAGATGGAGAGGTCCACTTTGTTCACAGCAACAGTGACGGCTCTGCGCTGTTGGTTGTGGGGCTTTTCTTTCAAGCTGGTGACTTCGAGACCGATCCTTGGATGGTGGCGGTGCTGGACGGGATGGACGCCGTGACACCCGAGAACTCGCAGGCGCTCAATCTGTAAGATGTTGAACTGTTTTGCATCTTATCGATTTGCACAACCATCACAGCGATTTCGCTAGGTGATGCATGTGATGTAACGAACTGACACTGTGCTTGATTGTCGATGCATGAACTCACAGCGCTTCCTACGCCAACCTCGTCAACACCAAAGCCAACGCAGACCGCGTGTACAACTATCCCGGTAGCCTCACCACACCAGCATGCAACGAGATCGTCGACTGGTGGGTGGTGCCGACACCTGTCCAATTGTCCTCGAAAGACTTGGGGCGGCTGCAGACAAACCTCAAAAAGCTTCATGTGACCGACAGCGGCAAGAACGCTCGTCCCGTTCAGGCACTCAACGGCCGTACCATTGCCAGCCTCAAGTAAACCTAGCAATCAGCTTACGCACTGGTAAAACGCACCTTCCCCGCGTACACATGCTCGTACCAACCCGATCCTACATCACCCGCATTGAATAGATACACACGAGCCAATCGTTCATACCGTCACCACACTCTTGCCACCACGATCGTTGTAAATTGTCTGACGTTTATTTTCTTGGTTTTGTTACGAGTTCACGCAAGGCTTGCATGTACTTTGCGTCCGTGTGGTAAATACGTCCATCCCGTACTCCATGGAGCAGACCAAGGCTTAGTAGACACGAGCGAAGGGCGGAACGTGCTTGCACTCGTTCTCGTCCAGCGTCTGGTCCTGCACAGCGCGGTAGGCGATGTGCGTCTTGCCCTCCTCGTTGTGGTAAGCGAGTGTGTGCTTCATCCAGTTGACGTCGTCACGTTCAGTGAAGTCCTCACGAGCGTGTGCGCCACGAGACTCCTTACGGGCCTCAGCACCGTGCATAGTACACGATGCGCAAGCCAGCAGGTTGCGCAGCTCCAGTGTCTCCGTCAGGTCCGTGTTCCAGATGAGCGAGCGGTCCGTCACCTTGATGTCATTGAACTTGGGTACCACCTCGTCAATCTTTTCCTTACCAGCTTCCAGCGACTCCTGCGTACGGTACACAGCAGCATCCACCTGCATAGTCTTCTGCATCTCAAGACGCAGCTCAGCCGTGGAAATGCTGCCGTCAGCGTAGCGCAGCTTGTCAACATCCTCAATAGCCTTCAGACCACCGTCCTTGGGCATCGGGCGCTTCTTCTCACCAGGCTTGGTCAACTCGGCAATGCGCAGGGCACAGGCACGGCCAAACACAACCAAATCCAGCAGTGAGTTGGCACCTAGACGGTTAGCACCGTGCACCGAAGCGCAAGCAGCCTCACCAGCAGCGAACAGACCAGGCACAATCTTGTCCGGGTACAGCTTGCCGGGCTCCGGCAGGCCATCAAGGTCTGGCACAACCACCTCACCCATGTGGTTGGTAGCAATACCACCCATGTTGTAGTGCACCGTCGGCAGCACCGGGATAGGTTCCTTGGTCACATCCACACCAGCGAAAATAGCAGCAGTCTCCGAGATACCTGGCAGACGCTCGTGCAGCAGCTCAGGCGGAAGGTGATCCAGGTGCAGGAAGATGTGGTCCTGGTTCTTGCCAACACCACGACCCTCACGGATCTCCATGGTCATAGCACGCGACACGACATCGCGCGAGGCCAGATCCTTAGCCGTGGGGGCGTAACGCTCCATAAAGCGCTCACCCTCAGAGTTACGCAGGATGCCGCCCTCACCACGCGATCCCTCCGTGATAAGGCAACCAGCACCGTAGATACCCGTGGGGTGGAACTGCACAAACTCAGGGTCCTGAAGGGGAATGCCGGCACGCAGAGCCATACCGGTACCGTCGCCCGTGCACGTGTGAGCTGACGTGCACGAGAAGTAAGCGCGGCCGTAGCCGCCCGTGGCCAGCACCGTGTTGTTCGTGTGGAAGCGGTGGAACGTGCCGTCCTCCATGTTGAAAGCCATGACACCCACGCACTCTCCAGCGTCGTTCATGATGAGGTCCAGAGCAAAGTACTCAATGAAGTACGACGTGTCGAAGGCCAGCGAGCGACCGTACAGTGTGTGCAGCATGGCGTGACCCGTGCGGTCAGCGGCGCATGCAGTACGACGAGCCTGGCCACCCTTACCGAACTCCAGACTCTGTCCACCGAACGGACGCTGGTAGATCTTGCCCTCTTCAGTACGAGAGAACGGCAGGCCGAAGTCTTCGAGCTCCCGCACAGCCTCAGGGGCCTAAACAACACAAAAACAGCGTCAATTAGCTTGAAAACACTCTGTTCAGACCGCACGACGCACCTCTCTGCACATGTAGTGGATGGCGTCCTGATCTCCGAGCCAATCACTGCCCTTGACCGTGTCGTACATGTGCCACCGCCAGTCGTCTTCCGACATGTTGCCCAGCGCTGCGTTGATGCCTCCCTGGGCCGCCACCGTGTGCGAGCGCGTGGGGAAGAGCTTGGAGATGCAGGCCGTCTTCAAGCCGGCCTCGGCGCAGCCCATGGCGGCGCGTAGACCGGCACCGCCGGCGCCCACCACCACGGCGTCGTATTCGTGGTCCACGACCGTGTACTTGGACGTGAGCGTCGACGTCTCGAGGCCGCCCAGTGGCTGTGAGCTGCGCACGGCAAAGCCGCGGGTGGCAGCCGGACGGGCCAGCGCCTTGGCCAGCGTCTGCTTCATCTGCGAGGAGCGCAACATGCTTGTGTCAGGACCACCGGAACCGCAGGATACGTCGCTGTCTGCACAAGCTGAACTGACGCCAAGAGCCCGTAGCCGCAGATTCGTACACAGTGTTTTTGTATGCGATATACTGAAAGTAAGTGAAGATGTTTATTTGTAACCTGTAATGATTGATTTTGAGAGGTGTATAGATATGAAAAGGTATTTGGTTTGAATTTGGTTTACCTTGTGTTCAGTATGAGGGAGGATTTTTGTTGGTTTCATTGATGAAGGCTTCTAACTTGAACATTGGTTGTTAAGCGTGAATATAGCATGGACCTCATGCAACGTCCTTGAAATGTCAACCATGTAATGCACTCGCCGATCGCCAAGCTTGCTTCTGTTGGTTCGATATTGGGTTGGTGCATATCTTCAGTAAGTATTTTTTGTCATTTCTACTCGTGATGAATCTCAGATACACGTCGAAGGAGATTCGATCTCTGGTATCGTCTCATGGAGAGCTGGTACCGTATATATCGTGGACACTGCAGTTGTTGTCAGTATGATTTCGTGCTACTTGTACAGTGCAGACCGATACGATCCGTCAGTGCAAAACAACGTTGAACTCTTGAAGACTGACGACATTAACAAGGTTACAGTCGACAACCATACACCTTTGATCAATCTGAACCAACCATACACCTCTTGTCAATCTGAGATTTGAATGCCACGTTGCCACGTCACAGAATCCATGTCAATCAAAATGTGTCAATGGTGTTAATGAGGACACAGGACGACAGTATCTACGTATAATCTATTGGTACTTGCTTCTCCAGTAGTCTTGTTGGTACCACACAGTGGATTGTGGCTCATGGTCTCCGTTATCCTCTTCCATGCTGACGACTGGACCTGATCCCGGTGAGTAGATCGGAAGCCACCGTGAATTCGGCGCTTCTCCAAGCGATTCCAACGTTGTCAACAGCTCTTCTTGCTGTCTTTGAAGTGTGGACGGAGTGCTGTCAGTATTGAAGCTGTTACTACAGCCTGCCAGTTTTTGATTCATCAGTGCGTCCATTGCAAGTCGTTCGATCTCTGCATCTTCTCCGTTCCGCTTCGCCTCTGCTTCTCGTCGTTGATCTTCTTTAGTGGAAGAGTATTTTGGAGTTCCTGGAGCTCGTGATGCCGACGCGGTGGGAGATATTGGGATCTCAAAGCGATCGCTGGGTGAAAAGGACGCTGGCGATCGTCGCCGCTCATTTGAATCGAAGAGCTGCTGGAACTGCGCGTGCAAGATGCCGAGCTGTGTGTTCAACTGGTTCACGGTGGAGAAGTCACTGAAGTTTAACGGGGTCGGAGCTCCACCTATTGGGCCATTGACACTAGGTGGAGCAGTAGAGGGAACTGGGTTTGATGCAGGTTGCGTGGTAGCTCCTGGCCATGACCATGGCGGTGAACTGATACCGGAAGCTTGGCTAGGCATATGCCGCTGTGTCAGGTACACGCGGATGGTGTGGAGTTGTTCGAGCAGCACTTTATTGTTGTCCTCGAGACGGCCAACTTCGCGCCTTAAGAATTCACTCTCGGCGACAGTAGTTTTGAGCTTCTGCTCCGCGCGTTCACAGGCTTCGTGCGCCTGGTGCTCTCGTGCTACAAGCTCATTGCGTTCTTGCAAGGCGCGCATACTGAGTTCGTCACGCAGCTTCTTGGCCACTGCTCGACACTTCCGTGCCCATTCATCACTGGATCGTGTTACACAGGCCTGTGCAAGCTGTGGAAGTTGCCACTCTACTGCTTGCTGCATGCGCTGGAGCTCCTCAGTCCTGCGTATTTCGTCACGTTTGCGGGCATCACGTTCATCATTGAGTTCACGTTCGAGTTTCTGATACTTTAGCTCGATCTTCTGCTTGGACGCGCGCAGTTCCTGGATTTCAGCACTGGTTTCAATCTCGACGTGACGTGCCTGCAGTCCTGTGATCTGCTCGCGCAACTCCATCAATTGGGCATCGCGTTTTTCGACTCGAGCAGCTTCCTTTGCACGCCAAGCCTCTGCTTTGGCAAACCGCTCTTCCAGACGTGCGGCTTCATATTCCTTCTGCGTCACCTGGCTTTCGAGCTCGCGCAAACGGAAATTCAGCTTATCGGCATCTACTCGCTTATCGTGCTGTGTAGTAAGCAATTCATCTTGCACAGTCGCGAGCTGTTTCTCGGCTGTGGTTTTGGATGTGGTTAAGGCATCCATCTGTGCTTTTCGTTGTTGCTCACGCCGCACAAGCACGTCAACTTCGATCTCTAGTTGATTCGCACGATCCGTCTGTCCGGACAACTCTTGTTTTGCAGAGCGTAGCTCTTTCTCGAGTGCTGTTGTGCGCTCGGTGAGACGATCGACCTCACGCTGGAGCTGGTCACGCAATTTCTCAAGTGGTTTTACTTCCTGAGCCTGCACACTGGCCAATTCTCCTCGTAACTCAATCACTTCCAATTGGAGTTTGGTCTTTGCAGCAGTCTGCTCATCCAGTTGTGCATTGATTTGAGTTTGCAACCTCTGGATGCGGGATTGTGCCTGCGCTTCGGCGTCAGCTGTGATACGCTCACGCTCGAGAGCTAAGTGTTGTTGATGTCGCTGTTGCTCAAAACTGCTATTAATTGTTCGCAGCTCGTCCTGGGCCTTGCGAAGCTCTTCCTGAACCTTACGGAGCTCGTCTTGCGTTCTATGCAAAGTAGCCTGCAACGTGGCATTTTCTGCTTTCTTGTTTTCAAGATCCTGATGCAATACGTCGTGCTTCCGAGTCATATCTGTAGTTTCCCGTTGGCCACGATCAATCTGGGCCTGCAAGTCACGATTTTTATCTTCCATTTCCCGAGTCAATTGCTCCTGCTTAGCCAATGCTTCTTGCACAGCTCCGAGCTGCTCGCATTTTGCAGTTTGTTCATCCGCCGTGGCTTTCAACGTCCGAAGCTCCTGTTGAAGTTTCTCGAGCTGCTCGCACTTTGTGGCTTGCTCGTCGGCTATGGCTTTCAGGGTGCGGAGCTCCAGGTGAAGCTTCTCCACTTGTTCACATTTCGTGGTCTGCTCATCGGCGGTGTTTTTCAACGAACGATGCTGCTGCTCGAGCTTCTCAAGTTGCTCACGTAGCGTTGCAATTTCTGTGGTATGTTGACGGCCCGCTGCTTCTGCCAATGCCACCTGCTGGTCAAGTTTCTGTTGTAGCTCAACTTTTACTTTTTCGTGCGCGTCTGAGGTTGCTTTAGCCAGTTGTTCCTGCTCCGTGAGACGCTTATGAAGATTTTCAAGCTCTACCTGTTTGCTCTCGAGTGCCTCTCGGCTTTGCTGAGCTTCTTTTTGTTGAGCCTCCATCTGCTGGCTTTGTGCTTGCCCCTGCTGCTTGATGAGACGTGCATTTTCAGTCTCGAGCTTTGCAAGTTTATCTGCCTGCTGCTTGTCACGTGCAGATGCAGCTTGTTCCTGCTCAGCAAGTTTGTCAAGATGCTGCTTTTCGCGTGTGGAAGATGTACCCTCTTGTTCCGAAAGCTTGGTCTTGAGTTCATTGACTTTCATCTTGAGATAATTGCTTTCTTTCGCTTCTGTTGAGCTGTCTGGAGTTGTCGCGTGGTTCCTGAATGGGCAGTTCGTTCACGTTCGAGATCCCCAGTCGCGTCGGCCAACTTTTTTTCTAGCTCCTGTATTTACGTTCGAAGTCCCCAGTAGTATCGGCCAACTTCTTTTCTAGCTGCTGCATCTTAGCAATTGTTGTCGGCGATGGTGCCGATGCAGTGATTGTGGAAGACTGAGATGGTGTGTCTTGATAGAACGGTCCTTTCATATTTGAAGCTGTACTGTTGGGCTGTCGCGAGCCCGCATCAGTGTTTTGAATTGTAGTTTGGCTGGACAGTTTGTCCACTGCGTCTGAGGTAACATTGGAGGTGGCTGAGGATAACGAAAATGTCGGTGTGGTGGAGGTGCCAGATCGCCGAGAGGTGAACGATTCCAGGCGTGACGTTGTTGGTGCAGCAGTAATGTTTATTGAGCTCGAAGGTGTTTCCTGCTTTTGTAGTGAAGTGGATAACGGTGCGATCGGAACAACTTCGTCATCATTATCAAGAAGCCAAGACCGATCGCGACCGAAGCCAAAGCCTGTAGATACTGCAGGTGTAGCTTGTGGTCGCTCCGTCACTGGCGTATTGAAAGAAAGAGTGTTATTGCCAGTTTGTCGTGCTGGTACTGGGGTGGCAAAGAGGTCACTAATCCTGGACTTGCTTGACACAGGAGCTTGTGAGGCAGCAGGCATTGGTGTTTCTTCATCGCTGATGTCATCGAAGCTGTACACATCGACGTTGTTGGTAGTTGATGATTGTGTAGGGGCGGTGACATTCGTACTGCTCTTCGCTTCAGAGGTCTCGGTAGCAGACATTATGGCTGACTCGGAGATAGTCTCTGTTGTCTCTGCAGCATGCTCTTCCTTTTTCGTCTGGATCAGTTCTCGATAGTGTGCGTCTAATGGATGTTCCCAGATACTTTCCTCCGTGCTTGAGTTGAAATAGTAGAGCGTGCCATCTTCCGTCTCGCCCTGTTCCCAGTCAGGTGGCAATTCAGCTAGCAATGCCTCCTGAACAAGTGGCAACAGGAAACTTTCTGCATCGGGGTCCACACCGAGACTTCTCGCATGATCTCGTAATGCCTCCTGAAACTCAGGACTGCTAGTGTCCATGACAAATAAATAATTACCACCTCGCAGCACAATCCACGCGAGGGTGCAGCGTCCTCAAGTCTACAGGTCATCATACAGCATAAGTTGAAGCTAAAATTGGCGATTGAAACCAAGTTGCATTCTGGAGTTTGTGGTACGATTATACTCAACCGTTGACAAGCATATTGGAAATACGTATGTAAACCTCGACGCTCATAACACTACCATGGCTTGAGAAGCATGAACTACAATTTATTTATACTGTCAAGTTTTTTGTCATTGGACTTAGTCCTTGACCACCTCGATGATGATCTTGCCCTTCGCGCGATGCGACATACAGATCTTCATAGCCTCCACCAAGTTCTCCAGTGGGTGAACCGAGTCGATCACCGTCTTCACATGACCAGCCTCGATCAGCTTCTTCAACTCCAACAAATACTCCGTGCACGGAGCGTTGAAGATCTGGTTCTGCGTCGCACCGATGGGAGACTCGATCGGTTTTTCGATCACGCCGATGGTCACGAAGATGCCAGTCTGCTCCTTCAACACCTTCTGTGCCGCGTCGTTCCATGACTGAGACTCCACACCACAGTCGTACACGAGGTCCACCGAATGTTCGGCCAGCACTTCGCTCCAGTTCGCAGTGGTGTAGTCGATGACCTGGTCGGCGCCAAGTGACTTGACCAATTCCACGTTGCGGTGGCTGCACGTGGCCACGACCTCGGCACCCAGCGCCTTGGCGATCTGAATGGCGAACAAACCCGTGCCGCTGCTGCCGCCCAAGATCAACACGCGCTGACCCTTCTGTAGTTTGCCGTATGTCACCAGTGCCTGCCAACTCGTCTGACCAGCAAGAGGCACACCTGCCGCCTCATTGAACGTCATGTTACTCGGCTTGTGCGCCACACGCTTCGTGTCCACATTGATGTACTCGGCGAAGGTGCCGGTGGCGTCGAACCACGGCATGGCGAACACCTCGTCTCCCACCTTGTAGTCCTTCACGTCGCTGCCGACTTCCACCACTTTGCCCGACAGGTCGTGGCCCACACGGTATGGGTGCTCAGGTGACGCCATGGTGGACAGGATCATGGACGCATAGAGCCCGATCTTGTAGTCGATGGGGTTGAGCGATGCACTGAAGACCTTGATCTTCACCTCGTTGGGTTGCACGGGTTTCTGCTCGGCAGCCTGGTTGAACTTGATCTCCTCGAGGAAGTCGCCGAAGTGCTGGTACTCGTAGGCCTTGAATGTAGCAGGAATGGTAGCCATGGTGATGTTGTTAGTCTTGTTAGTGTTGTTGCTTTGCTTGTTAGGTAGAGCACGTTTTGAGGAGTGAGAACTTGCTATGCTGGGGGGGGTCAACTGACGTACTTCGATGAGATGGATACTCTGAGCTAATCATTTGGGCTTTGTAATCAGCGTGAACTTGGCATTGGATTGCGCGCACTCTAGCTTACTTTCTCAGATTTATAGGTTGGATTTGGTAATGACGCAGACCGTTGTGTTTTCATAATCTGTTTAGTCGACTTCTAGAATTGAACTTGGTTTGGATGCCGCATTGGGCAAGCATGATGGTAGTAGCCTAGCAGGTACAGCATGTATTGCGACTTTATAGTGTGCTACCATGACGCCTTAATGTCCAGGGAGCTGCTCTCGGGTCACTCAAAATTCATGAAGATTCATAGGTCGATCTAAGCGATTCTAAATCTGATCATTCTAGGTTCAATCTAGAACGGTGTGTCGCAGCGGTACAATAATAATCGCACTTTTGAAGCTTTTGATTAGCTGAGCCTTTCAGCTAAATCTGCATCAACTCTCACTCTTCAAAACGATCCCAAGCCCACACACCACACCACCACCAACCTCAGTCACAATGGCCGCCATCCCTTCCACCTTCAAGGCCTACGAATACTACAAGTACGGCGACGCAATGGAGGAGATCAAGTTCAATGCGAACGCCGAGCAGAAGCCGCTGAAGCCCGACCAACTGCGCGTCAAAATCTTCAGCGCCGCCGTGAACCCCGTGGACTACAAGTTGGTCAAGTACGGCCCGCACATCCTGCCGCACGCCCCGACAGCCGAGAACCCCTTCCGCGTGGGCTTCGACATGGCCGGCAAAGTGGTGGAGGTCGGCAGCGATGTGTCGGACTACAAGGTGGGCGACGATGTCTTCGCCATGCCTGGCTTCGTGACGTTCGGCACGTTCGCCGAGTACATCAACATCGAGACCAAGTACGTGGCGCCCAAGCCCAGCAACATGTCGTGGAACGAGGCGGCAGGTGTACCTCTGGCTGGACAGACGAGCTGGCAGGCGCTGGTGACGTACGGCAAACTGCAGAAGGGTCAGCGCGTGCTGGTTTTGGGTGGCAGCAGTGGTACGGGCGTGTTCGCCATCCAGATCGCCAAGGCTCTCGGAGCAGAAGTCATCACGACTTGCAGCGCTCGTAACGTGGAGCTGGTCAAGTCGCTGGGTGCCGACCAAATCATCGACTACACCACTGCGAAATGGAGTGACGTGCTGGCCGAGCACTCAGTGGACCTGATCTACGACTGTGGCATGGAGCCGGCGTCGTGGAACGATGCGGCCCAAAAGGTACTGAAGGAGAAGACGGGTATTTTCGTGACGATCCTGACGGTTGACAAGCCTATCGAGTCGTCCATCGGTGCGACGCTGCACCAGATCTTCAACGCTCCGTGCACAGAATACCTGTTGGAGCTGAAGAAGCTGATTGAGGCCGGTAAAGTGAAGACGGTGATCGACTCAGTGCACCCGCTGGAGAACGTGATGGAGGCGTTCAAGGTGCAGATGTCGAGTCGCGCCCGTGGCAAGATCATCATCGAGATCGCCAAGGAGTAAGCAGTATGTAGTTAACTGTACAAGAAATTAGCACGGAAATGATACGGACACGCTACAACAGAAGTGTTGGTTGTTTCTGACAGAATCGAATGCTATGACAGGACAACTTTGCAATAAGCTGAAAGGAAGCTACGAGCGAGAATGCTCATCACTACAAGGCAGATTGTTTGCACTTACGTCATCCGTTCCTTTCGTTGGGATACGTGATCACGTCTAGAATACGCTATCGTGTACATGAGCCATCGAGCGAGTCATTTTTTGTCTTTCATCTCGTCGCCTCATTCCCGAACACGCCAAGTGGAGCAAAATAGTCTCCACTGCATCCAACACTTCACCATGTCGACGATCCCTGCAACGTTCAAAGTTTCCAGTACGAAAACTTTGGTGAGGACCCTCTCAAGCTGATCAAGCTCAACCCAACCGCCGCGCACAAGCCACTGCGTGCCGGTGAAGTGCGTGTGAAGGTCTTCAGTGCCGCGTTAAACCCGATTGACTACAAGATGGTTCAGTACGGACCTGCCTTCGTGTCGACGAAACCAACTCCCGAGGAACCTTTCCGTCTAGGTTATGACCTAGCTGGCAAGGTTGTTGAGCTCGGCAGCGATGTCAAGGACTACAAAATCGGCGATGAGGTGTACGCCATGGTGTGGTTCGACGCCGTGGGAAGCTTCGGTGAATACATCAACGTGGACACCAAGTTCCTCGCGCCCAAACCTACCAACATGTCGTGGAACGAAGCTGCGGGTGTGCCTCTGGCTGGACAGACTAGCTGGCAAGCGATCCACACCTACGGGAAGCTGCAAAAGGGTCAACGCGTGTTGATTCTCGGTGGAAGTAGTGGCACTGGTGTGTTTGGCATCCAGATCGCGAAAGCTGTCGGAGCTGAAGTGATCACCACGTGTAGTCATCGAAACGTGGAGCTGGTCAAGTCCCTTGGTGCCGACCAAGTCATCGACTACACGAAAGAGAAGTGGAGTGATGTTCTAGGCGAACATTCGGTTGACCTCATCTACGACTGTGGATATGATGGTGCGTCGTGGAATGATGTGGCTCAAAAGACCCTGAAGGAGAAGACGGGCATCTTCGTGACGATTTTGTCAGTAGACAATCCCATTGACTCGCCCATCGGTGCCACCTTGCACCAGATCATCAACGCGCCGTGCACCGAGTTCCTGTTGGAGCTGAAGAAGCTGATCGAGGCTGACAAACTCAAGACTATCATCGACTCGGTGCATCCGCTGGAAAATGTCCCCGAAGCCGTGAAGATCTGTATGTCGCACCGTGCCAGAGGCAAAATTATCATTGAGGTGGCGAGGGAGTAAGTAATACTCCGGTGAATGATGCTTAGCTTTGAGTGTTTGCAGTTGATCAATTATTGAATTCGTTCTCGAAAGTTTATTATCAAAAGTTTTAGCCTCCATGAATCCTGAAAACTAAACTTTAGGTCTGAGTCAACTTCGAACATCAACCTCACCGATGTGGGTATTTTACGAGTCATAAAATACATAAATTATGACCTCCGAATCATACGTGTGAGCACATCACACTTACTTTCATCACCGCTGCAACTTACTCCTTGGCCACCTCGATGATGATCTTGCCCTTCGCGCGATGCGACATACAGATCTTCATAGCCTCCACCAAGTTCTCCAGTGGGTGAACCGAGTCGATCACCGTCTTCACATGACCAGCCTCGATCAGCTTCTTCAACTCCAACAAATACTCCGTGCACGGAGCGTTGAAGATCTGGTGCTGCGTCGCACCGATGGGAGACTCGATCGGTTTGTCGATCACGCCGATGGTCACGAAGATGCCAGTCTGCTCCTTCAACACCTTCTGTGCCGCGTCGTTCCATGACTGAGACTCCACACCACAGTCGTACACGAGGTCCACCGAATGTTCGGCCAGCACTTCGCTCCAGTTCGCAGTGGTGTAGTCGATGACCTGGTCGGCGCCAAGTGACTTGACCAATTCCACGTTGCGGTGGCTGCACGTGGCCACGACCTCGGCACCCAGCGCCTTGGCGATCTGAATGGCGAACAAACCCGTGCCGCTGCTGCCGCCCAAGATCAACACGCGCTGACCCTTCTGTAGTTTGCCGTATGTCACCAGTGCCTGCCAACTCGTCTGACCAGCAAGAGGCACACCTGCCGCTTCATTGAACGTCATGTTACTCGGCTTGTGCGCCACACGCTTCGTGTCCACGTTGATGTACTCGGCGAAGGTGCCGGTGGCGTCGAACCACGGCATGGCGAACACCTCGTCTCCCACCTTGTAGTCCTTCACGTCGCTGCCGACTTCCACCACTTTGCCCGACAGGTCGTGACCCACACGGTATGGGTGCTCAGGTGACGCCATGGTGGACAGGATCATGGACGCATAGAGCCCGATCTTGTAGTCGATGGGGTTGAGCGATGCACTGAAGACCTTGATCTTCACCTCGTTGGGTTGCACGGGTTTCTGCTCGACAGCCTGGTTGAACTTGATCTCATCGAGGAAGTCGCCGAAGTGCTGGTACTCGTAGGCCTTGAATGTAGCAGGAATGGTAGCCATGGTGATGTTGGTAGACTTTCGTTGAGAGCGCTTTTTGAAGAATGAGGACAGTAGTGGCTGCCTGTTGTCATGGAGTTGCTGCTCTGCATGACTGACGAACTAGATCAGTTATAATCCTCGCGAACCATTTGCCTAAAACATTTGATGGGCTATAGCTAATCACAAGGGCTTTGTAATCTGATGCTAGAGTTTATGCGCCAAACTACATGTATATTTCCTCACTTGTAGTTTGTGATGTATCATACATGTGTTTTTTATCTTCTTACAAGAGGTGTTTTCAAAAAGCACTATTTGAAAAGGCATTTAAAAATGTAGGTTTCATGTTATTTAAGACACGTCATTGAGCCCTACTAATCAATTTTTCTTTTTCGTGATAATATTTAGTTTGTCTGATTGGCAATGCACCAAAAACATTAAGCATCTTTTTGGAACCAGTTGACATGTCAGGAAACTAGTTCTAAATGCTGTCAACGTTGAATGTGTTGTTAATAAGAGTTATAGATGTGCGTCCCTCCTTGCAGCTGTAGACTACAACTTGCAGCATTCAGAGATCTTTGCAATAAAAGAAAGCTATCTCCTGAAGAGATGGTTTCTGGGCGTGGTAAATCTATCTAGAAATGTGACAATAATTCTACTTTTCGTCTACCAGAATGGTAAATGGAGGACATCTAGCATATCAAACAATCAAAACTAACCGTTCTAACCCAAATTGCACTGACCTCTCAGTTTATTCTGTTGTGTGTGACGGACACACACTTCAGTGTCGATTCCACATGGCTACGGTTGGTTCTGACTTGACAAGTACTGACAAACGTGCTGTTGAAGTTATTGGGATTGACATTGCAAATCAGTATTTTTAGTTTTTAACAAGAGCTTTTTTCCGAAACCTCAACTCCATTATTCCGTGGACAAGGTTGCCTCTCTGATGGCCTGTTTGGAGACCAGTTTAGGTTGGTTGTACAGCTCGTAATTCTTCGGAGAGTATCATCCCGATACCTGACAAAATAAGACCTCGACAGTTCCGAATATGCATTTCGTAGAAAATCAGATTAGGGAATTGAGATAGCAATGTTCGAGTGGATATCAAGCTGGTCGAACACAGTGCACATTATAGTGCGTGAACGAACAACAGCGTCAACTTTTGCGATACTCGAGAATGAAAACAACACAGTCATTCATTGTCCAGAAGCTGACGCTTTATTTAGCTGACATATTTCTAGATCAGTCGTGCAAAAATTTATAACATACCCTTCGCAACGCCATCGCCGTAGCAAGCACATACCCGGGAGATAGTTTCTTTTATTGCAAAGATCTCTGAATGCTGCAAGTTGTAGTCTACAGCTGCAAGGAGGGACGCACATCTATAACTCTTATTAACAACACATTCAAACGTTGACAGCATTTAGAACTAGTTTCCTGACATGTCAACTGGTTCCAAAAAGATGCTTAATGTTTTTGGTGCATTGCCAATCAGACAAACTAAATATTATCACGAAAAAGAAAAATTGATTAGTAGGGCTCAAATGACGTGTCTTAAATAACATGAAACCTACATTTTTAAATGCCTTTTCAAATAGTGCTTTTTGAAAACACCTCTTGTAAGAAGATAAAAAACACATGTATGATACATCACAAACTACAAGTGAGGAAATATACATGTAGTTTGGCGCATAAACTCTAGCATCAGATTACAAAGCCCTTGTGATTAGCTATAGCCCATCAAATGTTTTAGGCAAATGGTTCGCGAGGATTATAACTGATCTAGTTCGTCAGTCATGCAGAGCAGCAACTCCATGACAACAGGCAGCCACTACTGTCCTCATTCTTCAAAAAGCGCTCTCAACGAAAGTCTACCAACATCACCATGGCTACCATTCCTGCTACATTCAAGGCCTACGAGTACCAGCACTTCGGCGACTTCCTCGATGAGATCAAGTTCAACCAGGCTGTCGAGCAGAAACCCGTGCAACCCAACGAGGTGAAGATCAAGGTCTTCAGTGCATCGCTCAACCCCATCGACTACAAGATCGGGCTCTATGCGTCCATGATCCTGTCCACCATGGCGTCACCTGAGCACCCATACCGTGTGGGTCACGACCTGTCGGGCAAAGTGGTGGAAGTCGGCAGCGACGTGAAGGACTACAAGGTGGGAGACGAGGTGTTCGCCATGCCGTGGTTCGACGCCACCGGCACCTTCGCCGAGTACATCAACGTGGACACGAAGCGTGTGGCGCACAAGCCGAGTAACATGACGTTCAATGAAGCGGCAGGTGTGCCTCTTGCTGGTCAGACGAGTTGGCAGGCACTGGTGACATACGGCAAACTACAGAAGGGTCAGCGCGTGTTGATCTTGGGCGGCAGCAGCGGCACGGGTTTGTTCGCCATTCAGATCGCCAAGGCGCTGGGTGCCGAGGTCGTGGCCACGTGCAGTCACCGCAACGTGGAATTGGTCAAGTCACTTGGCGCCGACCAGGTCATCGACTACACCACTGCGAACTGGAGCGAAGTGCTGGCCGAACATTCGGTGGACCTCGTGTACGACTGTGGTGTGGAGTCTCAGTCATGGAACGACGCGGCACAGAAGGTGTTGAAGGAGCAGACTGGCATCTTCGTGACCATCGGCGTGATCGACAAACCGATCGAGTCTCCCATCGGTGCGACGCAGCACCAGATCTTCAACGCTCCGTGCACGGAGTATTTGTTGGAGTTGAAGAAGCTGATCGAGGCTGGTCATGTGAAGACGGTGATCGACTCGGTTCACCCACTGGAGAACTTGGTGGAGGCTATGAAGATCTGTATGTCGCATCGCGCGAAGGGCAAGATCATCATCGAGGTGGCCAAGGAATAAGTTGCAGCGGTGATGAAAGTAAGTGTGATGTGCTCACACGTATGATTCGGAGGTCATAATTTATGTATTTTATGACTCGTAAAATACCCACATCGGTGAGGTTGATGTTCGAAGTTGACTCAGACCTAAAGTTTAGTTTTCAGGATTCATGGAGGCTAAAACTTTTGATAATAAACTTTCGAGAACGAATTCAATAATTGATCAACTGCAAACACTCAAAGCTAAGCATCATTCACCGGAGTATTACTTACTCCCTCGCCACCTCAATGATAATTTTGCCTCTGGCACGGTGCGACATACAGATCTTCACGGCTTCGGGGACATTTTCCAGCGGATGCACCGAGTCGATGATAGTCTTGAGTTTGTCAGCCTCGATCAGCTTCTTCAGCTCCAACAGGAACTCGGTGCACGGCGCGTTGATGATCTGGTGCAAGGTGGCACCGATGGGCGAGTCAATGGGATTGTCTACTGACAAAATCGTCACGAAGATGCCCGTCTTCTCCTTCAGGGTCTTTTGAGCCACATCATTCCACGACGCACCATCATATCCACAGTCGTAGATGAGGTCAACCGAATGTTCGCCTAGAACATCACTCCACTTCTCTTTTGTGTAGTCGATGACTTGGTCGGCACCAAGGGACTTGACCAGCTCCACGTTTCGATGACTACACGTGGTGATCACTTCAGCTCCGACAGCTTTCGCGATCTGGATGCCAAACACACCAGTGCCACTACTTCCACCGAGAATCAACACGCGTTGACCCTTTTGCAGCTTCCCGTAGGTGTGGATCGCTTGCCAGCTAGTCTGTCCAGCCAGAGGCACACCCGCAGCTTCGTTCCACGACATGTTGGTAGGTTTGGGCGCGAGGAACTTGGTGTCCACGTTGATGTATTCACCGAAGCTTCCCACGGCGTCGAACCACACCATGGCGTACACCTCATCGCCGATTTTGTAGTCCTTGACATCGCTGCCGAGCTCAACAACCTTGCCAGCTAGGTCATAACCTAGACGGAAAGGTTCCTCGGGAGTTGGTTTCGTCGACACGAAGGCAGGTCCGTACTGAACCATCTTGTAGTCAATCGGGTTTAACGCGGCACTGAAGACCTTCACACGCACTTCACCGGCACGCAGCGGCTTGTGCGCGGCGGTTGGGTTGAGCTTGATCAGCTTGAGAGGGTCCTCACCAAAGTTTTCGTACTGGTAAACTTTGAACGTTGCAGGGATCGTCGACATGGTGAAGTGTTGGATGCAGTGGAGACTATTTTGCTCCACTTGGCGTGTTCGGGAATGAGGCGACGAGATGAAAGACGAAAAAGTGACTCGCTCGATGGCTCATGTACACGATAGCGTATTCTAGACGTGATCACGTATCCCAACGAAAGGAACGGATGACGTAAGTGCAAACAATCTGCCTTGTAGTGATGAGCATTCTCGCTCGTAGCTTCCTTTCAGCTTATTGCAAAGTTGTCCTGTCATAGCATTCGATTCTGTCAGAAACAACCAACACTTCTGTTGTAGCGTGTCCGTATCATTTACGTGCTAATTTCTTGTACAGTTAACTACATACTGCTTACTCCTTGGCGATCTCGATGATGATCTTGCCACGGGCGCGACTCGACATCTGCACCTTGAACGCCTCCATCACGTTCTCCAGTGGGTGCACTGAGTCGATCACCGTCTTCACTTTACCGGCCTCAATCAGCTTCTTCAGCTCCAACAGGTATTCTGTGCACGGAGCGTTGAAGATCTGGTGCAGCGTCGCACCGATGGACGACTCGATAGGCTTGTCAACCGTCAGGATCGTCACGAAAATGCCCGTCTTCTCCTTCAGTACCTTTTGGGCCGCATCGTTCCACGACGCCGGCTCCATGCCACAGTCGTAGATCAGGTCCACTGAGTGCTCGGCCAGCACGTCACTCCATTTCGCAGTGGTGTAGTCGATGATTTGGTCGGCACCCAGCGACTTGACCAGCTCCACGTTACGAGCGCTGCAAGTCGTGATGACTTCTGCTCCGAGAGCCTTGGCGATCTGGATGGCGAACACGCCCGTACCACTGCTGCCACCCAAAACCAGCACGCGCTGACCCTTCTGCAGTTTGCCGTACGTCACCAGCGCCTGCCAGCTCGTCTGTCCAGCCAGAGGTACACCTGCCGCCTCGTTCCACGACATGTTGCTGGGCTTGGGCGCCACGTACTTGGTCTCGATGTTGATGTACTCGGCGAACGTGCCGAACGTCACGAAGCCAGGCATGGCGAAGACATCGTCGCCCACCTTGTAGTCCGACACATCGCTACCGACCTCCACCACTTTGCCGGCCATGTCGAAGCCCACGCGGAAGGGGTTCTCGGCTGTCGGGGCGTGCGGCAGGATGTGCGGGCCGTACTTGACCAACTTGTAGTCCACGGGGTTCACGGCGGCGCTGAAGATCTTGACGCGCAGTTGGTCGGGCTTCAGCGGCTTCTGCTCGGCGTTCGCGTTGAACTTGATTTCCTCCATTGCGTCGCCGTACTTGTAGTATTCGTAGGCCTTGAAGGTGGCAGGGATGGCGGCCATTGTGACTGAGGTTGGTGGTGGTGTGGTGTGTGGGCTTGGGATCGTTTTGAAGAGTGAGAGTTGATGTAGATTTAGCACGAAGGCTCAGCTAATTAATAATCAAAAGCTGCGATTATTATGTACCACTGCGACACACCGTTCTAGATGGAACCTAGAATGATCAGATTTAGAATCGCTATGAATCTTCATGAATTTTGAGTGACCCGAGAGCAGCTCCCTGGACATTAAGGCGTCATGGTAGCACACTATAAAGTCGCACCACATACTGTACCAACTAAGCTACTACCAACATGTTTGTCCAGTACGCCGCCACCCAAACCAAGTTCAATCCTAGAAGTCGACTAAACAGATTATGAAAACACAACGGTCTGCGTCATTACCAAATCCAACCTATAAATCTGAGAAAGTAAAGCTAGAGTGCGCGCAATCCAATGCCAAGTTCACGCTGATTACAAAGCCCAAATGATTAGCTCAGAGTATCCATCTCATCGAAGTACGTCAGTCGACCCCCCCCCAGCATAGTAAGTTCTCATTCCTCAAAACGTGCTCTACCTGACAAGCAAAGCACCAACACAAACAAAAGACTAACCAACCACCATGGCTACCATTCCTGCTACATTCAAGGCCTACGAGTACCAGCACTTCGGCGACTTCCTCGAGGAGATCAAGTTCAACCAGGCTGCCGAGCAGAAACCCGTGCAACCCAACGAGGTGAAGATCAAGGTCTTCAGTGCATCGCTCAACCCCATCGACTACAAGATCGGGCTCTATGCGTCCATGATCCTGTCCACCATGGCGTCACCTGAGCACCCATACCGTGTGGGCCACGACCTGTCGGGCAAAGTGGTGGAAGTCGGCAGCGACGTGAAGGACTACAAGGTGGGAGACGAGGTGTTCGCCATGCCGTGGTTCGACGCCACCGGCACCTTCGCCGAGTACATCAATGTGGACACGAAGCGTGTGGCGCACAAGCCGAGTAACATGACGTTCAATGAGGCGGCAGGTGTGCCTCTTGCTGGTCAGACGAGTTGGCAGGCACTGGTGACATACGGCAAACTACAGAAGGGTCAGCGTGTGTTGATCTTGGGCGGCAGCAGCGGCACGGGTTTGTTCGCCATTCAGATCGCCAAGGCGCTGGGTGCCGAGGTCGTGGCCACGTGCAGCCACCGCAACGTGGAATTGGTCAAGTCACTTGGCGCCGACCAGGTCATCGACTACACCACTGCGAACTGGAGCGAAGTGCTGGCCGAACATTCGGTGGACCTCGTGTACGACTGTGGTGTGGAGTCTCAGTCATGGAACGACGCGGCACAGAAGGTGTTGAAGGAGCAGACTGGCATCTTCGTGACCATCGGCGTGATCGACAAACCGATCGAGTCTCCCATCGGTGCGACGCAGAACCAGATCTTCAACGCTCCGTGCACGGAGTATTTGTTGGAGTTGAAGAAGCTGATCGAGGCTGGTCAGGTGAAGACGGTGATCGACTCGGTTCACCCACTGGAGAACCTGGTGGAGGCCATGAAGATCTGTATGTCGCATCGCGCGAAGGGCAAGATCATCATCGAGGTGGCCAAGGAGTAAGTTGCAGCCGTAACATAATTAGATAGAACTATGAAGTATCATGCGTGACACCTTGAACGTCAATGCACTCAGCGCTGTATTTGCGAAGGTCTGCTGAATCTACAATCTATGAAGTATTGAAAAAATGATGTGTCTAATGTATATCTGATGCAATAGTAGAATTTGTCAATCATCTAGCGATCCACACACAGCACAATCTTTCCGTGCATCTTGTGCGTGTTCAGCTTCTCCAACGCAGGCAAGAGCTGGCCAAACGAATAGGTCGAGTCGATCACGGGTTTCAGTGCACCCGAAACCACAAAACCAGACAGCTCCTTCAACTGAGCACCACTCGCGTGCACCATGATCTCACCAATGCACTTGGCGCCGAACTTGGCCGGACACGGCTGCATCATCGGGTTAATGGTCACGAAACGCCCCGTTTCCTTCTTCAGTACAGTCTGTGCGTCGCGATTCCACGCCTTGCGCTCCACACCGCAGTCGTACACCACGTCAATGGAGTGTTCGTCCACAACGTCGACCCAGCTCTGTTTGGACGAGTCGATGACCTTCTCGGCACCGAGCGACTGCACGAGCAAGTAGTCCTGCATCCCCTGGCCGTAGCAATCACGTGTGCACCCATGGCACGCGCCAATTGAATAGCTGCCATACCTGTCGCCGTGGATCCGCCTAGAATAAGCACACGTTCACCAGCTTTGAGGTCGGCATGTTCGTGCAATGCCTGGTAGCTTGTGAGTGCGACGTACGGGATACTGGCAGCCTCCTCGAACGTGATGTTGGCAGGTTTAAGTGCCACGAACTTCTCGTCGATGGTCACGAACTCGGCGAACGTGCCGAAGTCCGAGTATGGCGTCATGGCGAAGACGGCGTCGCCTACCTTGAACTGGTTCGCGTTGGTCCCGGTCTCAATGACGGTACCAGCGACATCAAATCCCATACCAAAGGGTTTATCAGTGGAAGGTTGACGTCCGGTGACAGCGAGACCGAAGTCTTGCATGATCTTCTGGTCGGCAGGGTTGAGCGCAGCACTGTGAACCTTGATACGTAGATGCGTGGAGTCTAGTGGGCTCATGGTCACGTCCTTGCGGAGATGAAGTCTGCTGCATCAGGAGTACCGTATTTCACGTACTGATACGCTTGATACCTTTCTGGTAAATGGACGATCTTGCCTGCGGTTTTGTGGTTCGGTCGGCGTTGGCGATGATCGAGATGTTATCACCTTGGACGACTGCCATTCTCGTCGAATACTGGAGTCCGTTGATAGTCCTGCGTTAACAAGACCGATGTTTTTGTAAAATGAACAATCAACAGCGCCACAATGTGCTATCAATCGCTGGAAGCGTTGGGTGTTCATAGCTCTCAGTGTATAGTGTGTCGTTTCTGAGCAATCGACAGTGCTTGATTCCTGCTGCATAGATCAGTTGCATGTCTACGATCGACGTGCCTTCGAGCACATCACTACACTTACTTACGATAGCATGTTTTCTTTGAATCCCACACAGGCTTCACTAAGCTTTATGAAGAACGCAGTGCTGCACTTGTTAAAGCGCAGAAACACTTCAGTTTGTGCCATCAGCTTACAAATAGTTACAACTATGTGGGCCAATCTGAAGTTTCTGCTTGGTTTGCCGCTTGGTAGACGTTGCACAAGAGACACACTCGCGCTCGAAGCAGAAAACAAGGACGTCCGAGTGACACTGTTCATTTTCTTCAAACAACAATGCTGTCATAGATTTGTTCATCATTGACCTGGGCTGTAGCTGCTTAGTTGTTAGTTATTTGACACAAGCAGGTTAGATAGTCGCCGCAGACACTCAAACGTTCACTCGAGCCACTTTATGTGGTTCTCCCAGCCCTGTCCAGGACCAGCCTACTTAACTCGTTCTGTTGACTCACATATTGTCCGTAGCCTTTCTGGTTTGCTTTTCGGTGGTCATGGAGGGCGTTCTCGCAATGACACAGCTATGAATCGATGTATAAGTAGAATCCTTTAAATACATATTATGTGCGTCGTGGAGGCAACGGGAAAGACGTCGCATCGCTCAATGATCAGCACTAATTGCTCAAAACACAAGAATCACCTTTGCGTCATTGGAAACGTTCAAAAAGAAAACAACATTCGATGCCGTACATGGCAGCGTGCGTCGTGGGGTTCCTTTTCGAGCGAGCTGAATCTTACAGTTGCTTTTCTGCTTCGTGCAGGATCTTTTTGGTAGTCGTTCGTGTCTCTTGTGACCTGTCCTGTCACATTTGTCCTCTCAAACCTGCTAAGCTGCTTCATTGCTTGGCACGTTGTTGTACTCACTTCGCTAGCTCACTGCGATAAGCACGAAAGAGCACTGCTCTAGCTTCCCTATTACCATCTAGCCATAAAATCGTAAAGCATTGTGGTATCAGGGCCTCATCGCAATGAGTTACTGCCAGTGACTAAAAAGTGTGGGGCTGTAGACATGCGCCTGCCTCTTGTGTGGCGCAGACTTCGCCGCTCGATGCTCAGTCGAGCGCTCCCACGCACGGATGAGGACTCCACGCTGTGGAATCCTGACATTGCTCATTCTCCAACACACCGAACGGTGATAAGTCACTACAACAATTAGGAGATACATCATCACACAACCAACCATGACTGTTCTCACGGCAACCCAGTGCAATAACCTCAATGCTGAGGGTAAGACCACCGACATCCCTGCTGCTTACCGCGCTTACCAATACACTGAATTCGGAGCACAATTGCTGAGCTTCGTCTCCGCAAGGACGTGACCATGAGCCCACTAGACTCCACGCATCTACGTATCAAGGTTCACAGTGCTGCGCTCAACCCCGCCGACCAGAAGATCATGCAAGACTTCGGTCTCGCTGTCACGGACGTCAAACTTCCACTGATAAACCCTTTGGTATGGGATTTGATGTCGCTGGTACCGTCGTTGAGACGGGATCAACGCGAACCAGTTCAAGGTAGGCGACGCCGTCTTCGCCATGACGCCATACTCGGACTTCGGCACGTTCGCCGAGTTCGTGACCATCGACGAGAAGTTCGTGGCACTTAAACCTGCCACATCACGTTCGAGGAGGCTGCCAGTATCCCGTACGTCGCACTCACAAGCTATCAGGCATTGCACGAACATGCCGACCTCAAAGCTGGTGAACGTGTGCTTATTCTGGGCGGATCCACGGCGACAGTATGGCAGCTATTCAATTGGCACGTGCCATGGGTGCACACGTGATTGCTACGGCCAGGGGATGCCAGGACTACTTGCTCGTGCAGTCGCTCGGTGCGAGAAGGTCATCGACTCGTCCAAACAGAGCTGGGTCGACGTTGTGACGACGAACACTCCATTGACGTGGTGTACGACTGCGGTGTGGAGCGCAAGGCATGGAATCGCGACGCACAGACTGTACTGAAGAAGGAAACGGGGCGGTTCGTGACCATTAACCGATGATGCAGCCGCGTCCGGCCAAGTTC
>VOQZ01001394.1:0-29963 GCA_008079305.1 Phytophthora palmivora | reverse complement strand
TGGTACAGTATGTGGTGCGACTTTATAGTGTGCTACCATGACGCCTTAATGTCCAGGGAGCTGCTCTCGGGTCACTCAAAATTCATGAAGATTCATAGGTCGACCTAAGCGATTCTAAATCTGATCATTCTAGGTTCCATCTAGAACGGTGTGTCGCAGTGGTACAATAATAATCGCAGCTTTTGATTATTAATAGCTGAGCCTTCGTGCTAAATCTACCACATCAACTCTCACTCTTCAAACGATCCCAAGCCCACACACACCACACCACACCAACCTCAGTCACAATGGCCGCCATCCCTGCCACCTTCAAGGCCTACGAATACTACAAGTACGGCGACGCAATGGAGGAAATCAAGTTCAACGCGAACGCCGAGCAGAAGCCGCTGAAGCCCGACCAACTGCGCGTCAAGATCTTCAGCGCCGCCGTGAACCCGTGGACTACAAGCTAGTCAAGTACGGCCCGCACATCCTGCCGCACGCCCCGACAGCGAGAACCCCTTCCGCGTGGGCTTCGACATGGCCGGCAAAGTGGTGGAGGTCGGTAGCGATGTGTCGGACTACAAGGTGGGCGACGATGTCTTCGCCATGCCTGGCTTCGTGACGTTCGGCACGTTCGCCGAGTACATCAACATCGAGACCAAGTACGTGGCGCCCAAGCCCAGCAACATGTCGTGGAACGAGGCGGCAGGTGTACCTCTGGCTGGACAGACGAGCTGGCAGGCGCTGGTGACGTACGGCAAATGCAGAAGGGTCAGCGCGTGCTGGTTTTGGGTGGCAGCAGTGGTACGGGCGTGTTCGCCATCCAGATCGCCAAGGCTCTCGGAGCAGAAGTCATCACGACTTGCAGCGCTCGTAACGTGGAGCTGGTCAAGTCGCTGGGTGCCGACCAAATCATCGACTACACCACTGCGAAATGGAGTGACGTGCTGGCCGAGCACTCAGTGGACCTGATCTACGACTGTGGCATGGAGCCGGCGTCGTGGAACGATGCGGCCCAAAAGGTACTGAAGAGAGAGAAGACGGGCATTTCGTGACGATCCTGACGGTTGACAAGCCTATCGAGTCGTCCATCGGTGCGACGCTGCACCAGATCTTCAACGCTCCGTGCACAGAATACCTGTTGGAGCTGAAGAAGCTGATTGAGGCCGGTAAAGTGAAGACGGTGATCGACTCAGTGCACCCACTGGAGAACGTGATGGAGGCGTTCAAGGTGCAGATGTCGAGTCGCGCCCTGTGGCAAGATCATCATCGAGATCGCCAAGGAGTAAGCAGTATGTAGTTAACTGTACAAGAATTAGCACGTAATGATACGGACACGCTACAACAGAAGTGTTTGTTTGTTTCTGACAGAATCGAATGCTATGACAGGACAACTTTGCAATAAGCTGAAAGAAGCTACGAGCGAGAATGCTCATCACTACAAGGCAGATTGTTTGCACTTACGTCATCCGTTCCTTTCGTTGGGATACGTGATCACGTCTAGAATACGCTATCGTGTACATGAGCCATCGAGCGAGTCACTTTTTCGTCTTTCATCTCGTCGCGCCTCATTCCCGAACACGCCAAGTGGAGCAAAATAGTCTCCACTGCATCCAACACTTCACCATGTCGACGATCCCTGCAACGTTCAAAGTTTACCAGTACGAAAACTTTGGTGAGGACCCTCTCAAGCTGATCAAGCTCAACCCAACCGCCCGCGCACAAGCCGCTGCGTGCCGGTGAAGTGCGTGTGAAGGTCTTCAGTGCCGCGTTAAACCCGATTGACTACAAGATGGTTCAGTACGGACCTGCCTTCGTGTCGACGAAACCAACTCCCGAGGAACCTTTCCGTCTAGGTTATGACCTAGCTGGCAAGGTTGTTGAGCTCGGCAGCGATGTCAAGGACTACAAAATCGGCGATGAGGTGTACGCCATGGTGTGGTTCGACGCCGTGGGAAGCTTCGGTGAATACATCAACGTGGACACCAAGTTCCTCGCGCCCAAACCTACCAACATGTCGTGGAACGAAGCTGCGGGTGTGCCTCTGGCTGGACAGACTAGCTGGCAAGCGATCCACACCTACGGGAAGCTGCAAAGGGTCAACGCGTGTTGATTCTCGGTGGAAGTAGTGGCACTGGTGTGTTTGGCATCCAGATCGCGAAAGCTGTCGGAGCTGAAGTGATCACCACGTGTAGTCATCGAAACGTGGAGCTGGTCAAGTCCCTTGGTGCCGACCAAGTCATCGACTACACGAAAGAGAAGTGGAGTGATGTTCTAGGCGAACATTCGGTTGACCTCATCTACGACTGTGGATATGATGGTGCGTCGTGGAATGATGTGGCTCAAAAGACCCTGAAGGAGAAGACGGGCATCTTCGTGACGATTTTGTCAGTAGACAATCCCATTGACTCGCCCATCGGTGCCACCTTGCACCAGATCATCAACGCGCCGTGCACCGAGTTCCTGTTGGAGCTGAAGAAGCTGATCGAGGCTGACAAACTCAAGACTATCATCGACTCGGTGCATCCGCTGGAAAATGTCCCCGAAGCCGTGAAGATCTGTATGTCGCACCGTGCCAGAGGCAAAATTATCATTGAGGTGGCGAGGGAGTAAGTAATACTCCGGTGAATGATGCTTAGCTTTGAGTGTTTGCAGTTGATCAATTATTGAATTCGTTCTCGAAAGTTTATTATCAAAAGTTTTAGCCTCCATGAATCCTGAAAACTAAACTTTAGGTCTGAGTCAACTTCGAACATCAACCTCACCGATGTGGGTATTTTACGAGTCATAAAATACATAAATTATGACCTCCGAATCATACGTGTGAGCACATCACACTTACTTTCATCACCGCTGCAACTTACTCCTTGGCCACCTCGATGATGATCTTGCCCTTCGCGCGATGCGACATACAGATCTTCATAGCCTCCACCAAGTTCTCCAGTGGGTGAACCGAGTCGATCACCGTCTTCACATGACCAGCCTCGATCAGCTTCTTCAACTCCAACAAATACTCCGTGCACGGAGCGTTGAAGATCTGGTGCTGCGTCGCACCGATGGGAGACTCGATCGGTTTGTCGATCACGCCGATGGTCACGAAGATGCCAGTCTGCTCCTTCAACACCTTCTGTGCCGCGTCGTTCCATGACTGAGACTCCACACCACAGTCGTACACGAGGTCCACCGAATGTTCGGCTAGCACTTCGCTCCAGTTCGCAGTGGTGTAGTCGATGACCTGGTCGGCGCCAAGTGACTTGACCAATTCCACGTTGCGGTGGCTGCACGTGGCCACGACCTCGGCACCCAGCGCCTTGGCGATCTGAATGGCGAACAAACCCGTGCCGCTGCTGCCGCCCAAGATCAACACGCGCTGACCCTTCTGTAGTTTGCCGTATGTCACCAGTGCCTGCCAACTCGTCTGACCAGCAAGAGGCACACCTGCCGCCTCATTGAACGTCATGTTACTCGGCTTGTGCGCCACACGCTTCGTGTCCACGTTGATGTACTCGGCGAAGGTGCCGGTGGCGTCGAACCACGGCATGGCGAACACCTCGTCTCCCACCTTGTAGTCCTTCACGTCGCTGCCGACTTCCACCACTTTGCCCGACAGGTCGTGACCCACACGGTATGGGTGCTCAGGTGACGCCATGGTGGACAGGATCATGGACGCATAGAGCCCGATCTTGTAGTCGATGGGGTTGAGCGATGCACTGAAGACCTTGATCTTCACCTCGTTGGGTTGCACGGGTTTCTGCTCGACAGCCTGGTTGAACTTGATCTCATCGAGGAAGTCGCCGAAGTGCTGGTACTCGTAGGCCTTGAATGTAGCAGGAATGGTAGCCATGGTGATGTTGGTAGACTTTCGTTGAGAGCGCTTTTTGAAGAATGAGGACAGTAGTGGCTGCCTGTTGTCATGGAGTTGCTGCTCTGCATGACTGACGAACTAGATCAGTTATAATCCTCGCGAACCATTTGCCTAAAACATTTGATGGGCTATAGCTAATCACAAGGGCTTTGTAATCTGATGCTAGAGTTTATGCGCCAAACTACATGTATATTTCCTCACTTGTAGTTTGTGATGTATCATACATGTGTTTTTTATCTTCTTACAAGAGGTGTTTTCAAAAAGCACTATTTGAAAAGGCATTTAAAAATGTAGGTTTCATGTTATTTAAGACACGTCATTGAGCCCTACTAATCAATTTTTCTTTTTCGTGATAATATTTAGTTTGTCTGATTGGCAATGCACCAAAAACATTAAGCATCTTTTTGGAACCAGTTGACATGTCAGGAAACTAGTTCTAAATGCTGTCAACGTTGAATGTGTTGTTAATAAGAGTTATAGATGTGCGTCCCTCCTTGCAGCTGTAGACTACAACTTGCAGCATTCAGAGATCTTTGCAATAAAAGAAAGCTATCTCCTGAAGAGATGGTTTCTGGGCGTGGTAAATCTATCTAGAAATGTGACAATAATTCTACTTTTCGTCTACCAGAATGGTAAATGGAGGACATCTAGCATATCAAACAATCAAAACTAACCGTTCTAACCCAAATTGCACTGACCTCTCAGTTTATTCTGTTGTGTGTGACGGACACACACTTCAGTGTCGATTCCACATGGCTACGGTTGGTTCTGACTTGACAAGTACTGACAAACGTGCTGTTGAAGTTATTGGGATTGACATTGCAAATCAGTATTTTTAGTTTTTAACAAGAGCTTTTTTCCGAAACCTCAACTCCATTATTCCGTGGACAGGTTGCCTCTCTGATGGCCTGTTTGGAGACCAGTTTAGGTTGGTTGTACAGCTCGTAATTCTTCGGAGAGTATCATCCCGATACCTGACGCAAAATAAGACCTCGACAGTTCCGAATATGCATTTCGTAGAAAATCAGATTAGGGAATTGAGATAGCAATGTTCGAGTGGATATCAAGCTGGTCGAACACAGTGCACATTATAGTGCGTGAACGAACAACAGCGTCAACTTTTGCGATACTCGAGAATGAAAACAACACAGTCATTCATTGTCCAGAAGCTGACGCTTTATTTAGCTGACATATTTCTAGATCAGTCGTGCAAAAATTTATAACATACCCTTCGCAACGCCATCGCCGTAGCAAGCACATACCCGGGAGATAGTTTCTTTTATTGCAAAGATCTCTGAATGCTGCAAGTTGTAGTCTACAGCTGCAAGGAGGGACGCACATCTATAACTCTTATTAACAACACATTCAACTATAACTCTTATTAACAACACATTCAAACGTTGACAGCATTTAGAACTAGTTTCCTGACATGTCAACTGGTTCCAAAAAGATGCTTAATGTTTTTGGTGCATTGCCAATCAGACAAACTAAATATTATCACGAAAAAGAAAAATTGATTAGTAGGGCTCAAATGACGTGTCTTAAATAACATGAAACCTACATTTTTAAATGCCTTTTCAAATAGTGCTTTTTGAAAACACCTCTTGTAAGAAGATAAAAAACACATGTATGATACATCACAAACTACAAGTGAGGAAATATACATGTAGTTTGGCGCATAAACTCTAGCATCAGATTACAAAGCCCTTGTGATTAGCTATAGCCCATCAAATGTTTTAGGCAAATGGTTCGCGAGGATTATAACTGATCTAGTTCGTCAGTCATGCAGAGCAGCAACTCCATGACAACAGGCAGCCACTACTGTCCTCATTCTTCAAAAAGCGCTCTCAACGAAAGTCTACCAACATCACCATGGCTACCATTCCTGCTACATTCAAGGCCTACGAGTACCAGCACTTCGGCGACTTCCTCGATGAGATCAAGTTCAACCAGGCTGTCGAGCAGAAACCCGTGCAACCCAACGAGGTGAAGATCAAGGTCTTCAGTGCATCGCTCAACCCCATCGACTACAAGATCGGGCTCTATGCGTCCATGATCCTGTCCACCATGGCGTCACCTGAGCACCCATACCGTGTGGGTCACGACCTGTCGGGCAAAGTGGTGGAAGTCGGCAGCGACGTGAAGGACTACAAGGTGGGAGACGAGGTGTTCGCCATGCCGTGGTTCGACGCCACCGGCACCTTCGCCGAGTACATCAACGTGGACACGAAGCGTGTGGCGCACAAGCCGAGTAACATGACGTTCAATGAAGCGGCAGGTGTGCCTCTTGCTGGTCAGACGAGTTGGCAGGCACTGGTGACATACGGCAAACTACAGAAGGGTCAGCGCGTGTTGATCTTGGGCGGCAGCAGCGGCACGGGTTTGTTCGCCATTCAGATCGCCAAGGCGCTGGGTGCCGAGGTCGTGGCCACGTGCAGTCACCGCAACGTGGAATTGGTCAAGTCACTTGGCGCCGACCAGGTCATCGACTACACCACTGCGAACTGGAGCGAAGTGCTGGCCGAACATTCGGTGGACCTCGTGTACGACTGTGGTGTGGAGTCTCAGTCATGGAACGACGCGGCACAGAAGGTGTTGAAGGAGCAGACTGGCATCTTCGTGACCATCGGCGTGATCGACAAACCGATCGAGTCTCCCATCGGTGCGACGCAGCACCAGATCTTCAACGCTCCGTGCACGGAGTATTTGTTGGAGTTGAAGAAGCTGATCGAGGCTGGTCAGTGAAGACGGTGATCGACTCGGTTCACCCACTGGAGAACTTGGTGGAGGCTATGAAGATCTGTATGTCGCATCGCGCGAAGGGCAAGATCATCATCGAGGTGGCCAAGGAATAAGTTGCAGCGGTGATGAAAGTAAGTGTGATGTGCTCACACGTATGATTCGGAGGTCATAATTTATGTATTTTATGACTCGTAAAATACCCACATCGGTGAGGTTGATGTTCGAAGTTGACTCAGACCTAAAGTTTAGTTTTCAGGATTCATGGAGGCTAAAACTTTTGATAATAAACTTTCGAGAACGAATTCAATAATTGATCAACTGCAAACACTCAAAGCTAAGCATCATTCACCGGAGTATTACTTACTCCCTCGCCACCTCAATGATAATTTTGCCTCTGGCACGGTGCGACATACAGATCTTCACGGCTTCGGGGACATTTTCCAGCGGATGCACCGAGTCGATGATAGTCTTGAGTTTGTCAGCCTCGATCAGCTTCTTCAGCTCCAACAGGAACTCGGTGCACGGCGCGTTGATGATCTGGTGCAAGGTGGCACCGATGGGCGAGTCAATGGGATTGTCTACTGACAAAATCGTCACGAAGATGCCCGTCTTCTCCTTCAGGGTCTTTTGAGCCACATCATTCCACGACGCACCATCATATCCACAGTCGTAGATGAGGTCAACCGAATGTTCGCCTAGAACATCACTCCACTTCTCTTTGTGTAGTCGATGACTTGGTCGGCACCAAGGGACTTGACCAGCTCCACGTTTCGATGACTACACGTGGTGATCACTTCAGCTCCGACAGCTTTCGCGATCTGGATGCCAAACACACCAGTGCCACTACTTCCACCGAGAATCAACACGCGTTGACCCTTTTGCAGCTTCCCGTAGGTGTGGATCGCTTGCCAGCTAGTCTGTCCAGCCAGAGGCACACCCGCAGCTTCGTTCCACGACATGTTGGTAGGTTTGGGCGCGAGGAACTTGGTGTCCACGTTGATGTATTCACCGAAGCTTCCCACGGCGTCGAACCACACCATGGCGTACACCTCATCGCCGATTTTGTAGTCCTTGACATCGCTGCCGAGCTCAACAACCTTGCCAGCTAGGTCATAACCTAGACGGAAAGGTTCCTCGGGAGTTGGTTTCGTCGACACGAAGGCAGGTCCGTACTGAACCATCTTGTAGTCAATCGGGTTTAACGCGGCACTGAAGACCTTCACACGCACTTCACCGGCACGCAGCGGCTTGTGCGCGGCGGTTGGGTTGAGCTTGATCAGCTTGAGAGGGTCCTCACCAAAGTTTTCGTACTGGTAAACTTTGAACGTTGCAGGGATCGTCGACATGGTGAAGTGTTGGATGCAGTGGAGACTATTTTGCTCCACTTGGCGTGTTCGGGAATGAGGCGACGAGATGAAAGACGAAAAAGTGACTCGCTCGATGGCTCATGTACACGATAGCGTATTCTAGACGTGATCACGTATCCCAACGAAAGGAACGGATGACGTAAGTGCAAACAATCTGCCTTGTAGTGATGAGCATTCTCGCTCGTAGCTTCCTTTCAGCTTATTGCAAAGTTGTCCTGTCATAGCATTCGATTCTGTCAGAAACAACCAACACTTCTGTTGTAGCGTGTCCGTATCATTTACGTGCTAATTTCTTGTACAGTTAACTACATACTGCTTACTCCTTGGCGATCTCGATGATGATCTTGCCACGGGCGCGACTCGACATCTGCACCTTGAACGCCTCCATCACGTTCTCCAGTGGGTGCACTGAGTCGATCACCGTCTTCACTTTACCGGCCTCAATCAGCTTCTTCAGCTCCAACAGGTATTCTGTGCACGGAGCGTTGAAGATCTGGTGCAGCGTCGCACCGATGGACGACTCGATAGGCTTGTCAACCGTCAGGATCGTCACGAAAATGCCCGTCTTCTCCTTCAGTACCTTTTGGGCCGCATCGTTCCACGACGCCGGCTCCATGCCACAGTCGTAGATCAGGTCCACTGAGTGCTCGGCCAGCACGTCACTCCATTTCGCAGTGGTGTAGTCGATGATTTGGTCGGCACCCAGCGACTTGACCAGCTCCACGTTACGAGCGCTGCAAGTCGTGATGACTTCTGCTCCGAGAGCCTTGGCGATCTGGATGGCGAACACGCCCGTACCACTGCTGCCACCCAAAACCAGCACGCGCTGACCCTTCTGCAGTTTGCCGTACGTCACCAGCGCCTGCCAGCTCGTCTGTCCAGCCAGAGGTACACCTGCCGCCTCGTTCCACGACATGTTGCTGGGCTTGGGCGCCACGTACTTGGTCTCGATGTTGATGTACTCGGCGAACGTGCCGAACGTCACGAAGCCAGGCATGGCGAAGACATCGTCGCCCACCTTGTAGTCCGACACATCGCTACCGACCTCCACCACTTTGCCGGCCATGTCGAAGCCCACGCGGAAGGGGTTCTCGGCTGTCGGGGCGTGCGGCAGGATGTGCGGGCCGTACTTGACCAACTTGTAGTCCACGGGGTTCACGGCGGCGCTGAAGATCTTGACGCGCAGTTGGTCGGGCTTCAGCGGCTTCTGCTCGGCGTTCGCGTTGAACTTGATTTCCTCCATTGCGTCGCCGTACTTGTAGTATTCGTAGGCCTTGAAGGTGGCAGGGATGGCGGCCATTGTGACGGAGGTTGGTGGTGGTGTGGTGTGTGTGGGCTTGGGATCGTTTTGAAGAGTGAGAGTTGATGTGGTAGATTTAGCACGAAGGCTCAGCTATTAATAATCAAAAGCTGCGATTATTATGTACCACTGCGACACACCGTTCTAGATGGAACCTAGAATGATCAGATTTAGAATCGCTTAGGTCGACCTATGAATCTTCATGAATTTTGAGTGACCCGAGAGCAGCTCCCTGGACATTAAGGCGTCATGGTAGCACACTATAAAGTCGCACCACATACTGTACCAACTAAGCTACTACCAACATGTTTGTCCAGTACGCCGCCACCCAAACCAAGTTCAATCCTAGAAGTCGACTAAACAGATTATGAAAACACAACGGTCTGCGTCATTACCAAATCCAACCTATAAATCTGAGAAAGTAAAGCTAGAGTGCGCGCAATCCAATGCCAAGTTCACGCTGATTACAAAGCCCAAATGATTAGCTCAGAGTATCCATCTCATCGAAGTACGTCAGTCGACCCCCCCCCAGCATAGTAAGTTCTCATTCCTCAAAACGTGCTCTACCTAACAAGCAAAGCACCAACACAAACAAAAGACTAACCAACCACCATGGCTACCATTCCTGCTACATTCAAGGCCTACGAGTACCAGCACTTCGGCGACTTCCTCGAGGAGATCAAGTTCAACCAGGCTGCCGAGCAGAAACCCGTGCAACCCAACGAGGTGAAGATCAAGGTCTTCAGTGCATCGCTCAACCCCATCGACTACAAGATCGGGCTCTATGCGTCCATGATCCTGTCCACCATGGCGTCACCTGAGCACCCATACCGTGTGGGTCACGACCTGTCGGGCAAAGTAGTGGAAGTCGGCAGCGACGTGAAGGACTACAAGGTGGGAGACGAGGTGTTCGCCATGCCGTGGTTCGACGCCACCGGCACCTTCGCCGAGTACATCAATGTGGACACGAAGCGTGTGGCGCACAAGCCGAGTAACATGACGTTCAATGAGGCGGCAGGTGTGCCTCTTGCTGGTCAGACGAGTTGGCAGGCACTGGTGACATACGGCAAACTACAGAAGGGTCAGCGTGTGTTGATCTTGGGCGGCAGCAGCGGCACGGGTTTGTTTGCCATTCAGATCGCCAAGGCGCTGGGTGCCGAGGTCGTGGCCACGTGCAGCCACCGCAACGTGGAATTGGTCAAGTCACTTGGCGCCGACCAGGTCATCGACTACACCACTGCGAACTGGAGCGAAGTGCTGGCCGAACATTCGGTGGACCTCGTGTACGACTGTGGTGTGGAGTCTCAGTCATGGAACGACGCGGCACAGAAGGTGTTGAAGGAGCAGACTGGCATCTTCGTGACCATCGGCGTGATCGACAAACCGATCGAGTCTCCCATCGGTGCGACGCAGAACCAGATCTTCAACGCTCCGTGCACGGAGTATTTGTTGGAGTTGAAGAAGCAGATCGAGGCTGGTCATGTGAAGACAGTGATCGACTCGGTTCACCCACTGGAGAACTTGGTGGAGGCTATGAAGATCTGTATGTCGCACCGCGCGAAGGGCAAGATCATCATCGAGGTGGCCAAGGAATAAGTTGCAACCGTAACAGTAATTAGATAGAACTATGAAGTGTTATGCCTCACACACATAAACTTCAATTGTACACAGCGTTGTACTTGCGAAGAGCTGCTGAATCTACAATCTGTGAAGTATTGAAAAAAATGATGTGTCTAATGTATTTCTGATGCAATAGTAGAATTTGTCAAAGGTCTAGCGATCCACACACAGCACAATCTTTCCGTGCACCTTGTGCGTGTTCAGCTTCTCCAACGCAGGCAAGAGCTGGTCAAACGAATAGGTCGAGTCGATCACAGGTTTCAGTGCACCCGAAGCCACAAAATCAGACAGCTCCTTCAACTGAGCACCACTCGCGTGCACCATGATCTCACCAATGCACTTGGCGCCGAACTTGGCCGGCCGTGGCTGCATCATCGGGTTAATGGTCACGAAGCGCCCCGTTTCCTTCTTCAGTACAGTCTGTGCGTCGCGATTCCATGCCTTGCGCTCTACACCACAATCGTACACCACGTCAATGGAGTGTTCGTCCACAACGTCGACCCAGCTCTGTTTGGACGAGTCGATGACCTTCTCGGCACCGAGCGACTGCACGAGCAAGTAGTCCTGACATCCCCTGGCCGTAGCAATCACGTGTGCACCCATGGCACGTGCCAATTGAATAGCTGCCATGCCTGTCGCCGTGGACCCGCCTAGAATAAGCACACATTCACCAGCTTTGAGGTCGGCATGTTCGTGCAATGCCTGGTAGCTTGTGAGTGCGACGTACGGGATACTGGCAGCCTCCTCGAACGTGATGTTGGCAGGTTTAAGTGCCACGAACTTCTCGTCGATGGTCACGAACTCGGCGAACGTGCCGAAGTCCGAGTATGGCGTCATGGCAAAGACGGCGTCGCCTACCTTAAACTGGTTCGCGTTGGTCCCGGTCTCAACGACGGTACCAACGACATCAAATCCCATACCAAAGGGTTTATCAGTGGAAGGTTGACGTCCGGTGACAGCGAGACCGAAGTCCTGCATGATCTTCTGGTCGGCAGGGTTGAGCGCAGCACTGTGAACCTTGATACGTAGATGCGTGGAGTCTAGTGGGCTCATGGGCACGTCCTTGCGGAGACGAAGTTCTGCATCAGGAGTACCGTATTTCACATACTGATAAGCTTGGTACCGTTTCGGCAAATTGACGATCTTGCCTGCGGCTTTTGTGGTTCGGTTGGTGTTGGCGATGATCGAGATGTTATCACCTTGGACGACTGCCATTCTCGTCGAATACTGGAGTCCGTTGATAGTCCTGCGTTAACAAGACCAATGTTTTTGTAAAATGAACAATCAACAGCGCCACAATGTGCTATCAATCGCTGGAAGCGTTGGTGTGTTCATAGCTCTCAGTGTATAGTGTGTCGTTTCTGAGCAATCGACAGTGCTTGATTCCTGCTGCATAGATCAGTTGCATGTCTACGATCGACGTGCCTTCGAGTACATCACCACACTTATTTACGATAGCATGCCTGATTTGAATTCCACACAGGCTTCGCTCACTAAGCTTTATGAAGAACGTAGTGCTGCACTTGTTAAAGCGCAGAAACACTTCAGTTTGTGCCATCAGCTTACAAATAGTTACAACTATGTGGGCCAACCTGAAGTTTCTGCTTGGTTGCCGCTTGGTAGACGTTGCACAAGAGACACGCTGGCGCTCGAAGCAGAAAACAAGGACGTCCGAGTGACACTGTTCATTTTCTTCAAACAACAATGCTGTCATAGATTTGTCCATCATTGACTTGGGCTGTAGCTGCTTAGTGGTTAGTTGACACAAGCAGGATAGATAGTCGCCACAGACACTCAAAAGTTCACTCGAGCCATTGCGGTATGTGGTTCTGCCAGCCCTGTCCAGGACCAGCCTACTTAACTCGTTCTGTTGACTCACAGATTGTCAGTAGCTTTTCTGGCTTGCTTTTCGGTGGTCATGGAGGGCGTTCTTGCAATGACGCAGCTATGAATCGACGTGTAAGTAGAACCCTTTATATAATACATATTATGTGCGTCGTGGAGGCAACGGGAAAGACGTCGCATCGCTCAATGATCAGCACTAATTGCTTAAAATACAAGAATCACCTTTGCGTCATTGGAAACAGTTCAAACAAGAAAACAACACTCGATGCCGTACATGGCGACGTGCGTCGTAGGATTCCTTTTCGAGCGAGCTTGAATCTTACAGTTGCTTTTCTGCTTCGTGCAGGATCTTTTGGTAGTCGTTCGTGTCTCTTGTGACCTGTCCTGTCACATTTATCCTCTCAAACCTCTTCACTGGCAGTGAATCACTGCTTGACACGTTGTTGTACTCACTCCGCTAGCTCACTGCGATAAGCACGAAAGAGTACTGCTCTAGCTCCCTATTACCATCTAGCCATAAAATCGTAAAGCATTGTGGTATCGGGGTCTGAGTTACTGCCAGTGACTAAAAAGTGTGGGGCTGTAGACATGCGCCTGCCTCTTGTGTGGCGCAGACTTCGCCGCTCGATTGCTCAGACGAGCGCTCCCACGCACCGATGAGGACTCCACGCTGTGGAATCCTGACATTGGTCATTCTCCAACTCACCGAACGGTGATTAAGTCACTACAACAACTAGGAGATACATCATCACACAACAATCATGACTGTTCTCACGGCAACCCAGTGCATTAACCTCAATGCTAAGGGTAAGACCACCGACATCCCTGCTGCTTACCGCGCTTACCAATACACTGAATTCGGAGCACCAATTGTCGAGCTTCGTCTCCACAAGGACGTGCCCATGAGCCCACTAGACTCCACGCATCTACGTATCAAGGTTCACAGTGCTGCGCTCAACCCTGCCGACCAGAAGATCATGCAGGACTTCGGTCTCGCTGTCACCGGACGTCAACCTTCCACTGATAAACCCTTTAGTATGGGATTTGATGTCGCTGGTACCGTCGTTGAGACCGGGACCAACGCGAACCAGTTTAAGGTAGGCGACGCCGTCTTTGCCATGACGCCATACTCGGACTTCGGCACGTTCGCCGAGTTCGTGACCATCGACGAGAAGTTCGTGGCACTTAAACCTGCCAACATCACGTTCGAGGAGGCTGCCAGTATCCCGTACGTCGCACTCACAAGCTACCAGGCATTGCACGAACATGCCGACCTCAAAGCTGGTGAACGTGTGCTTATTCTAGGCGGGTCCACGGCGACAGGCATGGCAGCTATTCAATTGGCACGTGCCATGGATGCACACGTGATTGCTACGGCCAGGGGTTGCCAGGACTACTTGCTCGTGCAGTCGCTCGGTGCCGAGAAGGTCATCGACTCGTCTAAACAGAGCTGGGTCGACGTTGTGGACGAACACTCCATTGACGTGGTGTACGATTGTGGTGTAGAGCGCAAGGCGTGGAATCGCGACGCACAGACTGTACTGAAGAAGGAAACGGGGCGCTTCGTGACCATTAACCCGATGATGCAGCCGCGTCCGGCCAAGTTCGGCGCCAAGTGCATCGGTGAGATCATGGTGCACGCGAGCGGTACTCAGCTGAAGGAGCTGTCTGATTTTGTGGCTTCGGGTGCACTGAAACCCGTGATCGACTCGACCTATTCGTTTGACCAGCTCTTGCCTGCGTTGGCGAAGCTCGAGTCGGGGAGTTCACAGGGCAAGGTGGTATTGCGTGCTGCCTACTAGGACAACGACGTATTCAACTCGTCTACCATGATACACATGTATAAACGAACTCTAGTATTCGGACCAAATATATTATGCATTTCCATCGCAAACATGACGCTGTAAGCTATCACCAGTTTCCAGGCTTTCGGAGTTTGATCCATGGTCATGGTGACTCATTATTGCGAATGCTAAGCGATACATGTACGGGTATGGTCTAGAGGACCACATTGCGCTCGGCTCAAATGCATCTTCAGAAACCTTGAACGATAAATATGAGCAGCGGTAGAGAGAGACCTGCTACTGGTGTTCACTCGTCGGCTGTAAGGCAAGAATGCATTTGGTAAAACCACCCAAGCATGTGGTTCGACAACAGCTCAAAGCGGTACCAGTGGTGCGATCTCTTGTTTGGTCTGCTTGGACATGCGTCATTTCCATTGCATACAGCAAAAACACGCTATGTAAAGTCAAGTCTCGGTCAAGCCTGTTTCTCAGCAACTGTCTGTGTGTGGTGCGTGATTATTAACTTGAAAACCAAGGGAGCGAATTCCAAAGTGTGCCAACCGGATCAGATTCTTGTTTCGCAAGCAATGTTCACAGCATAATAACGTGCATCATCATGACTCCTTCTCATCAGATGTTAGCTTTCGCCCAGATGAGTTTTTCTCCGAAGGAAGGTTCAGCAGCGCATATGCATGCCCTTGAGCTTCAAAATCTCAATTTGAGGTGCCCGGCATTCTGGTCGCGAACGCCTATGTGCAGCGATGACCTAGACTGTCAGCGGTGTTGTCAAATTCACTCGGATTCTGTGCCCCGGTTGCCACATTTCGGTTCCGCTGAAGCAGACGACCTCAGCATCTGGAAAGCATGAGAGCTTTGACGACCGCGGGCATACAAACTCTTACTGAATGAGCACGGACACCAAAGACAAGATCTCCATTTGACGACACAGCAAGGGCTGGTGCACTCAGTCGTTCGTGCAAATCCTCCATAGGGTTCCCTTGGTTCCTACTCGCTTTGCTGCAGTGGCTCGTTGTTATCTCTATTCGAGTGTTCATTCCTCCTTTCTTTCAACATCGCGCAGTTCCATTTCAGTTTGCTGCTTAATATGGTCAAGATGGTGCGTTTGGCCATTGCAATGGCGTCACTCGCTGTGAGCATGTCGACATTCAACTTTGGACATGCTGAAGAGCTGTGCTCCATCACACCATTGTCATATGCCAATGCCAAGTCGGATTACCCCGATCTTGCGTTCGCGATCAGCACCGTGGAGGAATACTCGATTGCTGCTTGGTATACCGACCGTTTGTCCACGACTGACCGTGCCAAAATGCTTAAAGACATCACCACTAAGTGTTCCGAGGACACTCGCATGACCATTGTGGTTTACGGTATTCCTAACAAGGACTGCAACGCCGGATACTCGTCTGGTGGTTCGGTGTCGAACACCGCGGATTACAAAAAGTTCTTGTCGGAACTGACGACCGCTGTCGGCAAACGAAAGGTGCTGTACGTTGTCGAGCCTGATGCTCTCGGTTTACTTGCTCAGGATGGCGGTTGTGGTGCTTCGGCTGGGTACCTTGACAACCTAAAGGTTGCAATTAAAGCTCTTTCGGCAAATGCTAACGCCGAGCTTTACGTGGATGTTGGCTACTGGACTCTTGAGTATGAAGGTCAGCGTTCCAAGGTGGTGACGACCATGAAGGATCTGGCCACGTCGGGCACCCTCAAGGGTATCACTATCAACACTTCCAACTACCGTTCAAACTCCCAAATTACCGAGCTCTGTACAAACTTCCAGACGGCCATGGGCTCCACCGATATGTCCTGTGTCGCTGATACTTCTAGGAACTACAACAACCCAACCTCGACCGAATGGTGTAACGTGTTGGAGGCTGGAATCGGCTACCCACCCACAGCAGAGACTAACATTACCAACTTGGACTATTTCATGTGGATCAAACCGCCTGGAGAGAGCGACGGCACGTGTTCGGGTGGACCTGACGCCGGTGCGTTCTTCGAGGAGGGTTTTACCAAGCTTTGGGACCAAGGATATTTCGTCAAAAAGCAGGGGATGAACACCATCGCGGAAGGCGGCACTGCCTCGCAGACGGCGTCTCAAAACACAGATAACGGTGCTTCTCAAACGACGGGCGCTAGTGCTTCCCAGACCGCGGACACGACCACTTCATCCACGACCACGGATGACAGTGCCTCTCAGTCTACTTCCCAGCAGACCACACAAGATAATGGCAGCACCGGGGATGAAGCGGAGACCTCGTCAGATACGGACAGCAGTGCGTCACAGACCACCGACACGACGGTCCCAACTGCGACCACGGCTACTCCAATTTCCACCCCGACGGTAGTGACCGAAGCCCCCTCTGCAATTACTGAGGCTCCTTCCACCCAGACGAGCAACTGTAAGGTGAAGCGCCGTATTCGTAAGCTTTAAGCTGTTACTTGACTTGTCACGTTCATGTAGTCGGAATTTTCAACGTAGTATGTTCTTGAGTAGTGTGGAAATCCTTATCAATTCGCCACGGTTGTCTTGTAAAAATCTTTAAGCTCAGACTTCACAAACAAACATTTATCTTGTCTTGGCTTTTACTTGTCTACTGCTGTTGTGAGTGAGTAGATGAAGCCAAAATCACAACTCATCGGGAGTAAACGTGACATGCTGACGCCGGGCATCATCGATTTCGTGACGCTGATGTTGCTTCAACGGTACAGGACAGGCTGTTGAAGCAAAATCAGTGTGTGCACTATCACTTCGAGTAGTGGCATGACTCTCGTAGTCATTTATCTAAATATCAACCTCATTCGCTAATTTGCTTCCTTCAACCTACTCCCATTCAAGATGAGCTCCGTTCCTACAGCTTTCAAGGCATTCGAGTTTCAAGAGTTCGGTGACGCTCTCGACGTTCTCCGGTTGAATCCTAGTGCAACCCTGAAGCCGCTAGAATCTACCCAAGTCTGCATCAAAGTTCATAGCGCGGCTGTGAACCCCATCGACTATCGGATGCTCAAATACGGGAAACATTTTCTCGGCAAAACTCCTTCGTCTGAATCTCCAATTCGTTCAGGTTTTGACGTCGCGGGCGTTGTCGTTGCTGTTGGTGATGGCGATGTGAAAGGCCTACAAGTTGGGGATGAAGTCTACGGGATGCCGGACGTGACGCAACTAGGAACGTTTGCCGAGTATGTGAACCTCGACGTTAAGTTCCTCTCGTCAAAGCCGACCAACATGTCCTTTAACGAGGCTGCTGGAGTACCTACTGTCGGAGAAACAAGCTACCAGTCACTCATTGACTATGGTTGTTTGAAAGCAGGACAGTGTGTGCTTATCCTAGGTGGTGGGAGTTCATGTGGCATGTTCGCAATCCAGATCGCCAAAGCACAAGGTGCTAAGGTGATCACGACGTGTAGTTCTCGTAATACAGAGCTTGCAAAGTCCCTCGGAGCGGATATAGTCGTTGACTACACCCAAGAGAAATGGGGCGAAGTACTACCACAACGCTCGGTGGATTTGATCTTTGATTGCGCGGTGGAGCCTGAATCGTGGAACAACGAGGCACAGAGAGTTCTTAAACCAGCTACAGGTATATTTGTTACTCTCGCAGGAGCTCGCCAAACAAAGGACCCGGTTGCATCTCCGATCGGAGCCACCCGCTTTTGCATCTTTGCTCGTTCCTCGAGCTCATATCTGGAGCCTCTCACGAAATTGATCGAGGCAGGCAAACTCAAGACTGTCATCAACTCAGTCTATCCTCTGGAAGAATTGACGGAAGCCATCAAAGAGCAGATGGACGGTCGTGTTCAAGGCAAGATCATCATCGAGGTTGCCAAGGACTAGAATACACCATTTCAACACGCCTTAAGAATAGGCACGCTCCGTCCTTGAGGGCAAGTGCTCTTATACCTGTACACACACAACGAAAACGGGGTATTTTGTGAATCAATGCACTCTAGACGTCGTTGGTCTTCATGTTCAAAATGCCACATTGCTTCTGCAGTTGCTCAAATCAGACACAACACGGCTGCTAGGCAATGCCTTTGCTCAGCAGCTATATGTGCTTAATGTTTAACTAAGAAGTATCTTGAGATTGAGCGGCCAAGTACTAGGCAACTGCATCGTACAGATGCCGCGATGAAACAATTTATCTTCGCGAATAAAGTACCCGTTCAAGATACCAATTGGTGCTTGCTTGATTCAGCAGTTGGGATCCGAACAGGAGGTAAGTGTCGTGACTCGAAGTGACAGACATCTGCTCGTGTATTTTCACCTTATCCCGCGATCGTATGGCTCAATGTAGGGTTTGCTCTGTTGTACGGGAAGAATACGTCAGGACTGGTCCATTTTGTCTAGCTCTGAGTTCGGTAGAGAGCCGCAAATATCTTGCTTTGCTCATGTAATCTCGACACCAATTGCAAGTCATTCCACCTGGACAACGTCCTCGTTGTCTCGATCCTATCAACTTCTGCTCGAACTACGCGTGGTTAATCGGTCATTCTGCAATTTGCAAGACCAAGTCTGCAACTACAACTCTTCTCGCCCCTCAAGTGTTACCCTGCAGAAATGGTCTTCGGCATCCCGTGCTCGATCAAAGCTATTGTCGTCACAGCTTCGCTGTTACTAGCTGCGACTTCAAGTTTTGCTGAAGACCTTTGCTCAATTCCGCCGAACTCGTATACCCAGGCCAAGACTGACCACCCGGAGCTTTCCAAGGCGCTGGAAGTGCTCGATCAACATGCAATTGCATCGTGGTTCACGGACCGGATGACAACCAGCGAACGATCCAGCATGATTTCCAGTATGCTCAACCAATGTTCCGAGGACACACGTTTGAGCATTGTGGTCTACGGCATCCCAAACAAGGACTGTGACGCAGGATATTCATCAGGAGGAAGCGTGAAGAGTACGGACGACTACAAAGCCTTCTTGAAGGAACTCACCGACGCTGTCGGAGAGCGCAAGGTATTGTACGTCGTTGAGCCTGACGCCGTCGGCTTGCTCGCCAAAGAAGGTAGTTGCGGGTCATCAGCTGGATACCTTGACAACCTCAAGGTTGCTGTCGAAGCGCTGTCAGCGAACGCCAATGCAGAGCTCTATGTCGACGTCGGCTACTGGATGCTTGCAGACTCGACGAATGCAGCCAAAATTGCTCCGATCATGCAAGAATTGAGCACCTGTGGTCGGGTCAAGGGAGTGACCATCAACACGTCCAACTACCGGTCGAACGACGAGTGCACCACGTACTGCACCAATTTCCAGACTGCCATGGGATCCACCAGCATGACCTGTGCCGTCGACACGTCCAGAAACTACAATGGTTCTCCGACTAGCGATTGGTGCAACGTTGCCACTGCTGGCATTGGCAAACCGCCTTCGTCGGAGACCGGAATCTCGAACATTGACTATTTCATGTGGATCAAGCCACCTGGCGAGAGTGACGGTGAGTGTTCTGGTGGGCCTGCAGCGGGTTCCTTCTATCTAGACGGCTTCACGAAACTCTGGGATCAAGGCTACTTTGTTGGCGAAGGAGGAATGAAGACGATCGCTGATGGCACGGGCGATGTGACCCAACAGACCACTCAAACTAGCAGTCAGACTGGTACACAAACTAGTGGCAGCAATGTAGACCAAGGTTCGTCGATCGTTCAGGGTTACGACAACACAAGTGAGACTAGCACCGGCACGGTTGCCCCAGCAGACAATGTTTTATCTCCGAGTTCTACACCGACTTCTGCTCCAACTGGTACCCCAAGCCCGGTCACTGCAAGTCCTACTGAAGCTCCGACTTCTGCCCCTACTAGTACCCCCAGTCCGGTCACTTCAACACCGACACAAGCACCGACACAAGCTCCGTCTACACCAGCAAATACTCCCTCAACGGACAGTACGAAGTGCAAAGTGAAACTCCGTAGACGTAACCTGTAAGTGAGACTTGCTCGATCGATGTAGTATAAGTGACGGTTGTCGACACCTTTGTGAATAAAAACGAATCCTTTTGTATGTAAACATCGATCTCAACCTCTGCAGTGAGGTGTGCACAGGATGTAAAAGCTGAGCATACTACTCGTTGTCGTGGCCTGGTCGCTCTTGCAACGCCAGCCATTCGCGTGTGTGGAAGTGTGCAATCGGATCTGCCGTGTCGTCGTCGGGGTGGACCATTCTGTCCAACAGTTGTGGTTCACCGAAATGCATGCGATCTTTTGTGTCATGCTGGGACTCCCGTCTCAACTCGTTGCAGTCCCTGGACGTCACTCCAGCGCCGCACTGCTGGATCAAAATAATCCGCATCGCAGTTAGAGGCCGGTGCAGTCTAAGTTGGAAACACAGCGCGGTTCATATCGCCAGACCAACTTCGGCGCTGCAGGCACCTCAGCACCAGCTGTCTCGGCACGTGGCCTTAACGTACTTCCTGTAGCTGACACCTCGTTGAGTCAAGTGGGACGGTAGCCGCAATAACACAACAAATCAGAACTCCATCACAATCTCTGCATCTTGGCGTGGCTGTCATCTCTGCGGGCAACCACGCACCACTCGGACAGCACTCGCCGGCTGGTGCTGACGTCAAGCGCGATAGCTGCAGAGCCAACGTCTGAAAGCAGATGAAGGTCCGATCAGTCTCATTTTGGTGCATCATCACCTGCGTCGTAAGGTGCTTGGGCGTCCTGCTCATGCCGTTCCTGCACACTGCAGACGCTCATTGTCCAATTTGCATCAAGCGACTCAGTTAGCGTTCACCATATCAAAATGGTCAAGATCCTACGTTCGTTCGCAATGGCTGTGCTAGCATGGTCTTGCAATTACAGCACTGTCTCCGCTGAAGATCTATGCTCCATCGCGCCGTCATCGTACTCCGGGGCCAAAACTACCTACCCGCAACTTGCGAGCGCTTTGGAGACAATGGAACAATATTCCATTGCTGCCTGGTACACGGATCGCCTCTCGGACTCGGACCGCTCAACTATGCTATCCAGCATCACTAGCCAGTGCTCCGAGGACTCTCGCATGACGATTGCAGTCTACGGCATCCCCGACAAGGATTGCAATGCTGGTCTTTCTTCTTCGGGAACGGTTCAAAGCACGAGCGACTACCAGTCGTTCCTGTCAGAGTTGACTACGGCTGTTGGCGACCGCAAGGTGCTCTACGTTGTTGAACCCGATGCCGTTGGTCTCCTCGCCAATGGTGGCTGTGGTGAGTCGGCCGGCTACCTCGATAACCTCAAGATCGCGGTGGCAGCTCTGTCAGCAAACTCCAACGCTCAATTGTACGTGGATGTCGGGTACTGGCTACTCGCAGATTCTACCAACGCTGCGGAGGTTGCTACGATCATCAATGAGTTGAGTGCTTCAGGTACGCTCAAGGGTATCACAATCAACACGTCCAACTACCGTTCCACAGACGAGTGTACTACGTACTGCAACAACTTCCAGACTGCCATGGGATCGACAAGCTTGACGTGTGTTATCGATACTCTAGGAATTACAATGGTTCTCCTTCTAGTGACTGGTGCAATGTCAAGACTGCCGGTATTAGTAAACCACCTTCGTCGAGCACAGGCATCTCGAACATTGACTATTTCATGTGGATCAAGCCACCTGGCGAGAGTGATGGCATCTGCACAGACACCTCGTATTCGGATGAATCATTGACAGGTGTGACGGCTGGTAGCTTTTATGAAGAAGGCTTCCAAGTGCTCTGGGATCAAGGATACTTTGTCAGCGAGCAGGGTATGTCGACAATTTCTGGTAGCAACAGCACGAGCCAGACGAGCAGCCAGTCAGACACTCAAACCGGCAGCCAGACTGGCACTCAAACAAGCACCCAGACTGGCACGCAGACCAGCAGTCAAACGGGCACGCAGACGACAGGCAACAGCGTGGACCAAACTTCCTCAGTCGGCCAGGATTACGATAGTTCCACTCAGTCTGCTGCAGGCACGGTTGCCCCAGCAGACACCAGCTCTTCCCTAACTACTTCGACTACTCCATCAACCACGACAGCAACTCCGATCGCCACTACTGCTACTCCGACCGTCACGACTGCCACCCCAACTGCCACTACCTCGACTAGTTCGAACACTTCGCAGACCAGCGCCGCGTGCAAGGCCAAGAAGCGTCTGCGCAAGCTCTAGATGCTGCACGATCGTTGTTCAATTGTCTACAGATGTTCTATCGAGTCGTTCCGTTGCTTTGTTCAGTAAATACATTCAAGTTCCATGGTATGGTGAGGTGAGGAAGAGCGTGTAGATGAAGATAGAAGAGAAGTAGTTGTTGATAGGAGGCGTCAAAAGACGAAGTGATTCATTTCAAGAAAGAAGTGTTAACTGTGCTATCTGGGAGAGCAACTTGAATGACTGGTCCTCTGAACTGCCATAAATCCACTCTAGCATACACTATAGTATAGTGGAAGCTAGAGATCCCGTACACTATCATCATAGAGAGGATTCAGCATAAACAAGGATCACCTTTTACATCCCATCTGTCAATATGAAAGGTGCTAACATTAACAGCCTCCCTGCATCTTTGCATATTTCCTGCAAAAATTGAAAAAATTAAGGTTTCCAGATATTTTCATTGGAGAACATCAAAATTGCCATTTGCACATATGGTTCAAATATCCACTATAGATAGTTTTGCACTACCTGGGAAAGGCATCAGAGAAAAGACAAGAAGTTGTTCGTCGTGTCTCTTCGCTGCTGGTGCTGATCCGTTGCTTCGTCCTTCGGGAACACTCCCGTTGGAAAGTTGGACTGCAGTAGCTGAGTTTTGCGATGGAGCTCATGACTCTTGTCGATGCAGTGTTAATGCAAGAACGTGCCTCTCGGAAGGAACAATGTAGTATCTCTCCCAGTAAGATTCCGCATAGTGGGCCCCGAACTGATCCCTCGGGTGCCCCCCCGACCAAAACAACAACACCGTCCACTTCGGCCGCCAAGAACTTGTCCACCGACCACATCACGTGCACCAGTTCCAGTACTCCGTCCTCCAAGACGAATACGACAGTGGAGAGACGAACTGGAGGAACTAAAGGTCACAAGCAGCGTAAATCACCTGCACAGAGTAGTTCGCGAAGTGTGTCTAAGACAACAGCTTGTCGATCGGCGCAAGTGGCATACCGCATATCAAATGCTCGTTACGGTGCTTTGGGTGCTACCGTTCGTGGATCTTACGTCACAACTAAGCGGAAGTGGCACGTCGCGCAAGTTGTGGATCGACGTGTTACTGACTGTGGTGTCGAATATCGAGTATTTTGGTTAGGGCGCCGTAGGACACAACGCCGCTACTACAAGAAGACATGGGAACCATTTTTTCCATTGCTGGAGGATGGCTTCGACCAGGAGCTTAATCTGGTTGACCGCTGGAAGTACAGTTCCGTGACTGATTTCGCCAGGTTTTGCAAGGACGACCCCTACGGAAGGCACACTGTCGGTGCCGATTTAAAAGGCTTATGCCTTTTTGAAGCTCTGAAGCAGGCGGCACAGCTAGTGGGGCGGCCAGATATTTGTTCAACTGTGGATATTGAGGAATTTGTTGCGGATGAACTTCGCAACGGAGTTAACCTCTCACATGGGACTTCATGGAAGCAATTTGCTTCCTTTTTGCGACGTCTACGCAATGACAACCGAGATTTCCTTTTCAACGAGTTTTGCAAGAACAACTTTGCAATTGCTGGGCGCCGCGGGGCGCGCGTTATGAACGAAGTACAGCTTTACGATGGCTTCTTTATTGTCGCTGCTTACAATGACAGATTTGTGGGCCATGCATTTGTGCTGCAAGTTGCTGGTAAACGACGAATTGTGTATGACGGTGGCAGACGGAAGACTGTTTTGTCAATGAAGTGGATCAACTTCTACGCATTCATCCGACCGTTTAAGGTATTTGAGAAGAAGGAAAGCAAGTAGTAGTAGCATGTTGAAGTGCAGCAAGGTTATTTTGATTTTCTTCTTGCATTTGAAGCTTTTGGCAAGTGCAGATATTATTTTGATCGCTTTGGCTTTAGTTTGCAAACTATTCAATGTAGTTTTTCGCGTTACTATTGAATTTCCATTGTATGCTGATACAGTTAGTAAGTTTTGTTTACTTTTACTTTGCCTTTGCAATTGCATATAGTAAGTTAGTTTTCTTCGTTTACTTTATCTTTGCATTGTATAGTTATGCAGTTAGTAAGTTTGGTTTGCGTTTACTTTTGGCTTTGCATTATGCAACGATCTAGCGCATGGATTGTAATACGTATGCCTAAGAAATTCGGCTTGAGCCAGGGAAACCTCAATGAGGGAAAACCTAAGTTGCGTCCAAAATAAAAAGAACCCAGTGGGAAAAAATAAAAAGGAACGCATAGTGTAGGCGTGCTTCATGCAAGTATTTTGTAGTGATATTAGGACTTAGCCAAAAAGGGATTCTAGGGATTGCATCCTAAGTTTGTTACGTAGTTCTCTGAACTGGTTTTTGTCCAAGGCTTTAGTAAAGATGTCCGCAATCATTTCTTTTGTATTGCAATAGGCGATGGTAAACTCGTGCCTTTGCACTTTTTCCTGAGCAAAAAAGTATCTTATGCATATATGTTTAGACCTCCCATGTAATTGGGGATTGTTGCATATTTTGATACAACTTTGGTTGTCTTCATGGATGATGCTTGCCTTTGTGGTTGTGAAACCAAGTTCTTTGAGAAGCAGCTTGAGAAAGATCATCTCTTGCATACAATGACATAAGGCAATGTATTCAGCCTCGGTTGTGGACAAAACTACTGTATGGTGTTTTCGTGAAATCCACGAGATAGGACTGTTGTGTAACATAGTCACATAACCACCTACAGAGCGGCGAGTATCAGGGCAATTAGCGTAGTCGGAGTCTGAAAACGCACAAAGCATATCAGCAAGATTCTCAGGTGTTGTATCTTGAATACCACCGAGAAGGATACCATAGTCCTTTGTTCCAGCCAAATATTTGAGACCTCGAACTACAGCTTGCCAATGCACCAGTCCTGGGTTAGACAGAAATTGACTAACTTCGCGCAAGTAGTATGCCAAGTCAGGGCGAGTGCCTACCATTAGGTACATTACACTGCCGACTGCTTCTCGATACGGAGTGTCTTTCATCGTATCTTTCTCAGCATCGCTTCTAGGTTGATCTTGATCAGAGAGTTTCACATTCCGATCAGAAGGTGTTGCGATTGGATAAGAAATATATTCGCTGAATCGGTCTAGGACCTTCGTAGCATATTTGTGTTGGTGTATGAAAATTGATCGGTTCTTTCGGTCACGGTGGATAGACCAGCCGAGTAAGTAGTGTACCTCCCCTAAATCTGTCATGGAAAACCTCTTCTTCAGGGCAGATTTGAGCTCTTGCACGAGGTCAGTGTTTGGTGCAATGATCAAAAGGTCGTCAACATACACGGCCACATAGCACGTTCGGCCATTTCTGGTGCGCATGAAAACGCAGCGATCTTTGATAAGCTTGTGGAAACCTATGCTTTCAAGGAAAGCAGATAGAGTGAGATACCAAACACGGGGCGCCTGTTTCAATCCGTACAGACTCTTAAGTAGTTTGCATACCAGGTGCTCTTTACCGGGAATTTGGAAACCTTCCGGTTGCTCCATATAGATCTCCTCTTTGAGGAATCCATTGAGAAATGCCGTCTTCACATCCATTTGGTGGATTTCGAGATCAAGTAAGGCAGCAATATTGAGTATGAGTCGTAGTACTTCCATTCTGATCACTGGTGAGAATATCTCATTATAATCAATGCCATATTCTTGGAGAAATCCCTTAATGACAAGTCGTGCTTTGTAGCGATCAATGGCTCCTGTGCCGGTATATTTCACAACGAAAACCCATCGGCTTGTTAGGATCTTCCGTCCTTGAGGACGGGGTACCAACACCCATGTGTTGTTGTCCATGAGAGACATATATTCCGAAGTGGCTGCATTATGCCATTGTGCTGCATGAGGAGACTTCATTGCTCCTCGATAGGTCTTCGGCTCTGACACATACCGAATAGCTAGTAGTGTGTACATTAAATTTTTGCGTTGCTCCTGTTCCTGCATATCTTCCTTTGAATTAAGGGATATGTCTTCCGTGTCGTCTTCAGTGCGACGGGATTTCTTAGATGCAGGAGGAGAACAAGGATCGGATGTTGCCTCAGTCCTAAAAGAGTAATGAATTTCTGTTCGATCAAGTGCCTCCCTAAGTGGGGGTAGTAAGCGCTGGTACGTTGGACTTGTAGATATTGGTGCAGTATCCGATGTCGTTGCTAGTATTTCGTTAGCTTTTTGTATGCTCAGTGATTGACTGTCTGGATGCGTCTCAGTGTTCGGCATGAGGTTAGCTAGACGAGGGAATTCATCCTCCTTAAACACAACATCTCTGCTGTAAACAATTGCATGCGTGTTAATGTCCATTAGGCGATATCCTTTCTTATGGTCAGGTATACCTAGATACATGCAAAGTTTTGCTCTGGCATCAAGTTTGTCCCGATATTGTTCCGGAATATGCACGTATGCGTTGCACCCAAACACTTTGATGTACTCCATAGATGGGGTTTTATTGTACCACAGCTCATGTGGTGTACGTCCATCGGTTTTGGTACTAGGTGTCATGTTGATAAGCGTAGTGACGTGACTGACACATTCAGCCCATAATTGCTTTGGCAGTTTACCATCAAGCAAAAGTGCTCGGACTCGCTCTAGGATTGTCCTCATTCGACGCTCAGCAACCCCGTTTTGCTGGGGAGTGTATGCATTGGTAAATTGTGCATGTGTCCCGTACTTTTGGAAGATGATGCGACCAAGTTTTTCGTACTCCTTAGCATTATCTGCTTGTACTACTTGAATGTCAGGGTCAGTGACCGTTGATGCACATTGGAGTTCACAAATGTCAGAACGAAAGATGTTCAGGGCTTTCTTCCTGAAGTTTTCATAGCAGTCATACAATTCACTACGATTCCGCATTGGGTAAGTGATCATGTATCGAGAGTAGTCATCGATGAAAACGAGGAAGTATCGACATCCCGTTAAGCTAGGTACTGGTAGGGGACCACAAATATCCGAATGAACTTTTTCTAATGGAAATTGAGCACGTTCAACAGTTCTATTAGAATAGAATGGTGCACGATGTGACTTCGCTAACGTGCATGCAGCGCAGAAGAACTGCTCTCGTGGATTTACGGAAGTAGTGTCGTCGAGACCACGGATTGCTTGGCTCCTAGAAATGTCATGCAGAATGCGAACGTTAGGATGTCCAAGTCTTTTGTGTAAGAGCAGAATGGAACGTTGCTTACCTGAAGTAGCAATTAGTGCCGCTGCCGTGGCAACTGGTTCAGCTTCAAACTGGTAGAGGTCCGTATTGGCTGCCATCCGAGCCTTGACTTTAAAGCGTTTGTCCGTTTGCATGGAACACTGCTTGCGATCAAAGTTGAAGCGAAAGTCGTGCTTCACCGCAGCTGGGACAGAAAGTAGGTTGAAGTGTAACTGAGGTGCATATAAAACACCATCAAGACCGAGCTTCTGCTTGTTCTTCTTTGAGTCTTCCACTTCCAGCTCGACTCGACCGATTCCTTCAATGGGAATCTGATTCTTCCCGCCAACTGTAATGAACCCGGAACTTTTAGAAATGGTCGAAAACCACTGGGCTTCATGCGTCACATGACGCGTACATCCCGAATCAATCGTCCACACGGGATCTGTGTCCACGTTGGCTTGCGCGGTGAGGCTTACGGCAGGATTTACTGTAGTAGCCACCGCAATAAGCCCGGTTTCACGGCGTTCTTGGCGGTAGGCATTCCGACTGTTATCGTCATGACCTCCTTCATTACGGCGATCTTGGTGTCGGTCTTGACGTCCCAGGTGTTCATCAAAATTGTTGCTTCTTTTGTCTCTGCCGCTGATTTTCTTTGCATTACTGCGACTGTGATTCCACTGCTTCTTGTTGTTACGATATGGGTGATTTCGACTGATGTTTCCACCCTTGAAACCAAAATTTGCTGGAAGCACAGTCCCTTCCTTCACTTGGCCATCTCGAAGGTCTTTCTGCAAGAGTCTGCATTGGCGAATGTTGTGTCTAGGACGCTTGCAGTAATTGCAGTGATTTCCTGACGAGTTGGTACGAGTTTCCGCCAATGTAGGTGCGGCCACAAGTGCTCGTTCATTCTTGGTCTCGCGTGACTCAGGCGTACCCTTATTAAGCATGTACCTTTCTTCAGCCTTAATCTCATGAACCTTGCGTTCGACACTATGTTTCAGCTCTTCGTACGGGATGTACTTCCGTTGGCCTTTCCAGACGCGAAGGTCATCTTTCCATGACTTTGGCAGGGAGTGGAACAAATAAATTGACTTCTGCCCTTCAGTCAGAGCTGCTTCGGTGACTTGAGAAGCTGCCTGCATAGCGTTCTCTAGCTGGAGAAAGAATTCATTCAAGTCACAGCCTTCTTCGTATCTCATTTCCATGAGAAAGTGAAGAATGTAGTACGGATCGCCATGGTAAACGGCTCCTTCGTACTTCTCACAAATCGCACGAAAAATCTCGTATGAGGTCTTGAGATTCTTCACAAGACGGACGTGCGTATTGTCCATTGTCTTCATCAGGAACGCTTTCGTCCTGGCCTCCCCACGACGGCGTTCTCTTAGAGTAAGTCGTGTTGGGGTCTTTTCCAGTTTGCGTGAAAGCTTGCTCTCGTTTGAGGAGCGGATGTTCGGGAGTTTCTTCCGCTCAGAAGAAGAGTCAGAGTCTTCTTCGGAATCAGACTTCGGTTTGAGATCATCATCGCTTTCGTCGAAGTCAAGAGCGTCAGAGTCAATATCTGTTGGCTCTGCGGGCTTGTTCTTTTGCATCGGTTGTTCGTCGATGTCAGACATATCATGCCCACTTTCTTCTTCATCGTCGTCGGACACACCGTCGTAGTCAGGCTTCTTCACGTATCCGAGTAGGTGCTTGCCGTCAAGAGCAGCGCACACACGAGCCTTCCAGACATCGAAGTTTTCGGCACCAACGAGGCGTGGGAAGTCTTCGCTTGAGGCTTGGCTTGGGCTCATAACCTATGGTGAGGTGAGGAGAGCGTGTAGATGAAGATAGAAGAGAAGTAGTTGTTGATAGGAGGCGTCAAAAGACGAAGTGATTCATTTCAAGAAAGAAGTGTTAACTGTGCTATCTGGGAGAGCAACTTGAATGACTGGTCCTCTGAACTGCCATAAATCCACTCTAGCATACACTATAGTATAGTGGAAGCTAGAGATCCCGTACACTATCATCATAGAGAGGATTCAGCATAAACAAGGATCACCTTTTACATCCCATCTGTCAATATGAAAGGTGCTAACATTAACACATGGGAAATCGTAGTAAAGAGCTTGTAGCAGAAGGATGCACTTCAACATTACGAACACGTCCTCACATGTTGAAGTTGACCTCAATCCTCTCATCTTGGTAAGCTCAAGAAGCCCCTCAAAAGCGACAA